>JAVLVB010001249.1:1838766-1936776 GCA_032876305.1 Orestias chungarensis
CGGTGTTTATTGTTTCCCCGCTTGTTGTTGTTATTTTTAGTTCCGCCTCCGCGCCATTAGTTTTCCTCTCGCTCCATTCCGTTGTTCTGTTGTTCCGTGTCTGTTGGTTCCATTCGTGTTCTGTTCATTATCATTCCCTCAATAAATTATTTATCACTTTACTCCACCTCTGCTCGAGTCATTTAAACCGTTCCTGACAATTATAAAGTTTCAAGAATCAAGAATCAGTTTATTTCTATAGCGCCGATTTACAACAGATGTCGTCTCAAGGCACTTCACAGAAAATCTATTAAAATCAAAGATAAATCATAAATCAATTTAAAAAAGTTTCCAATCTAAGGAACCCCAGCAGATTCATCGAGTCCTTGACTTGCAGCATTCACTCCTCTGGAATCAGCAGACAGAAACAATGGCTTGTGTTGTCGTTGACTTTACAGCAATCCCTCATACTGAGCATGCATGTAGCGACAGTGGAGAGGAAAAACTCCCCTTTAACAGGAAGAAACCTCCAGCAGAACCAGGCTCAGTACAAGCAGCCATCTGCCACGACCGACTCGGGGTTTGAAAAGACAGAAAACTAAAATAGATGCAGAGGAAATTGAAATTAGAGTTTATAGCAGCAGTTGTAGAGTGTCACTGGAAGCATCTCAGCCCATGTTCTCCTCCAAGAAGCTGTCTCAGCTAACAGAACGCCAGACCAGGTGTAGCTACTATGGAGAGAAGAACACTAAGAGAAAACAAAAGGTTAACAAGGTTGAAATAACGGTAACTAAGCAGATCGGACAAAGGAAGAAAGTAGTAGACAGAGAAGTGGTCAGATTGTCCTCCAGCAGTCTAACCCTATAGCAGCAGAACTATAGAATAACTTAAATAACTTAACCCTATAGAGTGAGACATGAAGAAGGTAGAGCAAAGGAGAACCGTCTGTCAAGACTGAGTTCCTCCCCCAACCAGATTAGGCTGTCATCTCTACCTCTTCCTAACTATAAACTTTATCACACAGGAAGGTTTTAAGCCTAGATTTGAAACTAGACAGGGTGTCTGTCTCACGGACTAAAGCTGGAAGCTGGTTCCACAGGAGAGGAGCCTGATAACTGAAAGATCTACCTCCCATTGTGCTTTTAGAGATTCTAGGAACCACCATTAAACCTGCAGTCTGAGAGCGAAGTGGTCTGTTAGGTACATAAGGAGTAATCAGATCTCTGATATACGATGGAGCTTTATTAGTGAGGGCTTTACATGTCAACATCTCTTAAAACCAACAGGGTGCCTTTTGTTGTGCAAAACACACAATTAAAATAAAATTTCACAATAACACCAAAAAAACAACACAATGAAGGGGGTACCGGGTAAAGATAAAACCAACATTTTGAAAAATGTAATGTTTAGCCCTATAATAGACTGGCAATGGAGATAAGCACCAACCCTGCAAGGATAAGCGGGTAGGGAAGATGGATGGATGATGGTGGGATTTGTTTTTGTCTGGGGCAATGACAGTATGCCTAAAGGCGTCAGAACAAAGCACCAAGATAAAATGTGTCATTGTTTTGGGCTTAGTATACACGCAGCCTTATTTCCGACCTGTCTTTGCTGTAGTGAGGACACAACTCTTTTTGGCACCAGTAATTTATAAACACACTTTAATTGTGCATTTGAGACCTCCATTCTCCCTAAAGGAAGATGATCAGCAAATCAGAGAAACAACAACAGACTTTCAACAAAAACACATACAAGGCTGCTAAGACACTATCATTGACAACAAGGTATTTTAACATCTCAAAAAAAGAATAAAAATAAAATCAGAAGTAATGCAACACTTTGTTGTGCTTCATGCTGTTATGGTAAAGAAACAAGTTTTGCTGAAAACTAAGCTTTCATGTGCTTGTCTGATTATGTTCTGACCTTACATAAGGTCTCACTTGGGTTATCACCATTATGGACCTCTAACCTCTGCGGCCAGATCTCGGATAAATGGAATGCAATAAATACAAGGAACAGATAAGTAATCTGTTGCCCATGCTAGCAGATTAGTTCAGTGCAATCACAGCCATTTATGTGTTCGTCCTCATCATACACGATGGCAGGTTTTGATTTGGTTTTGTACCAGAGTTCTTTTTACCTATTTAGACAAAACGTTCAACATTCAACATTTGCAGGTCTGGTTATGGTCTGACCATGACATTTAGTTATCACAAAAGGATTAGGTCCTGGATGTGATGTCATGACAGCCACTTCCTACATTGGTTAACACTCAGGGGATGACGATGAGAGATTGGCAACTACATCCTTATATATAGGAAGCAACATGCCTGGTGAATTGAAGGTGCATAGAAACACATCTGCAAGCCTCAGCACAGCAGCGGTTCTCCATTCTCTATTAGTAATTTATGAATTAATTATTTATCATGTTTTCTCCCTCATATGAACAGCCATGTTGGTGTGTTTAATTTAACATGTATACATTAACATTTTTGGCAACAAAATATCCCAAAACCTATTGTCAGTCTGAACGAACCTTACTGGCTTATTGAATTTATTAGAAGAATAAACAAACACAAATGGGGAACCCAGCTGAGGAGACACTGTGGAGGTGAATTAGCGGTGACACTAAAAGAGTAAACTTTATTTAAGGGAGATAAAAAATCTCTGCACTTTTTTGGGATATACATTGAAAGCATGTTCTTTCATTTCATCAACACTGATTTATTTTTGCTTCACATCATAATTTGTCTCATGGATCATCAAATATACATTCTTCAGATTAACCAAATGATTTATCCGTCTAGTTTAGGTCTAATGGCAAAAACAAACAAACAAACAAACAAACAAACAAACAAAAAATATTTGGGTTGCACACTCCAGTGTTTTTTTGAATTTTATTTATTTATTTAGTAATTGCGAAGGTTGGTACTAGATTGTCAGTGTGGTCTAAACAACAGGGCAGAGGCGCCATCTAGTGTCAAAATAAGGTATTACAAGAAATCGTTATGATTTCAAAATGTTGGAAGATTTACATTTTGGCTTATTTATTCAATGATAATAATCTATGTTTCTTATTTATTGATTGTACCATCTCCAACAACTGTTATGGGTCAGAAAATGGTGAACCTAATTTCCACAAACAAATATGTTGAGATTCCATAGATTTTGTCTTTAAATAAGATGTTTTCAGATATGTAAAGACTAACATGTCAAACAATCAAGAAATTCTGACAAAAAAGCTGAACTTGTTCATTTTGTAATTCCTGTACAAACAAAACAACAGTAAAGCAAAATTGAAACGGTTGCTACTGTAATAACTGATGGTTTATGAATCATTGCACCTTTAAAGCTGTTGATTTCTGAAGCAATCTTCTGAAAGGTATTAGTTCAGAAACAAAACAAGTTGAACAATTTTGGTTCATTTTTTTAAATCATTCCAAAATACAACCATACTGAAAGGCTGAGTAATTTTATTTAGTTAGTGTCTGCACCCTTGTTGTCCCAGGGTCGGTGTCTGTGTGCAGTGGTCAATGTGTTAAAGATGAGATTGATCATGGACAGGCTGCCGATCCGTCACAAGCCAACATGGGGCCGTACAATAATATCTAAGTCACCAATAAACTAACGTTTTTACCTTTACACTTAAAAATATTTCACACATTTTTGGCCAAAGTTAGAAAGAGCCACTCTGCTCGGCCCAAAAATAGTTCGATTCTATTCTAATATATTACAGGAAACACAAGCAAATTTAGACATTTTACAGCTTTAGCACATTAATGCAGCAAAGTTTAAAACATTACCTTTGGGATCAATTTGTTTCTCATTATAGAAACAGAGGAAAATGTAAATGGTTGCCCAACAAGGTGAATCGATTGGACTCCACACGCTGTTCCTGCAATGCCAAACACAGACACACAAACACACCCTGCAGGAACATCCAGCAGTCAATACAGAGATTTTCTGGGCAGTTATTGTGGGTCTGTCGTGTACAGCTGTCGCATTAATTCCTAATTGATGCATACAGAGAGAACATTGCTTCAATTCTACTATTTTGCAAGCATTTACAAAAGAAAAACCTTTCGTCAAATTGGACTTGAGCTTCCCTCAACTTCATCACTTATTTCAGGTAAGAAATCCACTGAAACACTTTTAATGACCAAAAATGTATTACTTAAATAGGTATAGGTTTCAACTTTTAAATTTATCATTAGATATAAGATTGTAAAGTTTGAAGTAGTTAGTTGCCACAATCAGAGCTGTGCAAAATAAAGACATTTGGTTTTCAGCAATTGAGTTTTCACCACAAAATAGCATTTTATATAGTTGAAGTCTGTGGTTCTATTAGGAAAAACTGAGCCATCCAAAAATTTTATGAAGTAATAAACAAGTCACCTGTAAGATAAATGTCATATTCCGGAAATATTTTCAACTTGATCACATGTATGTAAAAACAATTGGCACAAAATAGCTCAAGCTGTGCGCTTATGAAACACAGGCAACAATTTTCTTTTTGTTATAGGTCGGGAAACAAATTAGAAAAAAAAACAAAAAAAAACTGTTGTTAAATGACCTTCGATTTGCATTCCTATTAGAACTGTCTTTCAGATGATATAAATACAAACAAATTGAATTGAATTGAAGGCAGTAAAAAGATTAGATTTCATAACAAAACCAATGGTTTATTAAATAATACATAAAAGGTAGAATAGCATGTTTACTGTCATAAGACAGACAAAGAGAGACCCACAGGTTTGACCATTACTTAGTAATAGTAATTTGATAAATGAATGGTATCATGGTTAAGTCCCTCAAACTGATAATGTTTGGCTAACCTGAGATAAAACTTAGCTTTGATTCATCAGAATTGTAATTTTGACCAGATAACGGTAGGTAGACGTGAGAAGGATTTTCATTACTGTGTTTGTAGAGGACTGTGTGCATGAGTGCACTCATGTGACTGTCCTTCACAGTCAGTGGTCAGGCTTCAGGAACTTGGAAGCAATTGGGGATGACATGTATTGATCAGCCTAGAAAAATAGCCCAAAACGGCTTCAGGAGGAAAAACCAATGTCATCAGAGGACTGGAGATGATGGTTTTTGGTCACAACTTAAATTGGTATAACGATTTTAGCCTATTAGATCATTTTTAGACTGATGGTTAATTTGCGTGATTATACCCCTAATAATTGTACCCTCACATAATTCCATCTAATCCACATAAACGAACACTGTCGTTGGATGTCAATTTATTATTCAGAGTTGTAAATTATTTTGCATGAATTATGGTGACATCTATGCAATAAACTGACCAGGTCTTACATGTTGACTTCAATTGCATTGAAAACAATTTTATATCTATTTTCGAAACACAGTTTTTAAATATATATTTTTTTCTGGTCCCTTTCATTGCCACTTGAGGCTTATGAAATGTGACCAGTAATGAACACTGATCAAACCCTATGTTGTTAAAGTAACAAAAAATTACTTAATCACATGAAATAATAATTAACTTCTAGATAATATATTTAATACCATCATAAGAGAAAGTGGAGATATACTTTAGCGGCTGGATAGCTGTGGGTCCTTAGGCGCTACAGCCTACTTTGTAAGTCGCTTTGGATAAAAGTGTCTGCTAAATATATAAACATAAACATAAACATAAACTTCAACCTACTTCAAATTGACGCATGAAACAACTATATCTTATAAGGTAAAGACAAGAATGAAACAATCAACAGTAGGGCAAGCAGGACAAAATGCCTTGTTGCTAATTTATGTAATTGTTTATTTATCAAAAAATAAAACCATAAACGACAATTTCTTACATTTATTTAAACAAACATTTAGAAATACCGACATTTTTTAGGAACTTAAACAGTGGAAAGAAGCAACTGTACTAAACATGGATTTTGTTATTTATAAACCTAAACACAAGCATGATGTCAGCGTTATCATGTTCAAACATTGACCAAGAAAAACAAGACAAACTCAAAAGGTCAGAACCAACAGGTTGATCTGGCAAAAAGCTGACTAAATGGAGTCACATGACAAGGCTGGGACGTCGCCAGATTTTTTAGTTTTTTGTTTTTGTTTTTTATAGGAATAAATTGGTTTAAAAAAAATCACGGTTTTATAACAACTCCTAGGGATTATAGTTATGACTCATAACCGTGACATGTCAGATGTAAGAGCAGTTGGTACTCTTCGCTGACTTATTAGTAGCAAAGTGGCCCTATAGGTTGCTGGGGCTTTTTTCCATTGAGTTTTCCTTTTGTCATTCATTGATGTTTTGGGGTGTAGATGTCAAATGTGTTGCCATGTCATATGATACAGCCAGAGCTGTAATACCAGGAGGATACCCTAATCTTTTTTTCCATAAAAACAAAGCAGAGAAAGCAACTTCAAGCAAGTTCAATATCCAAATATTTATTCGATTTTTGATCTTCTTTGTTGTGATTTTGAATTTACAATCCAGGATGGACCACCATGACTGGCAGCGGCCAAGAAGTCGAGGCCACAGACACTATGATGGCGAAGACGGTGAGGCAAAATGAAGCTCCAAGCACAGTGTTTTGTTTCTGATAATTGAAGCTCATCAGATATAATTTTGTTTAGGAAAATTGTTATACATACGAACAAAAAAGTCTCCTAAAACCATAATCTAGTTACATAAAAGCATCCAAATTTTCGAATGTGACGTATTTGCAACACCTCCAGGCCCAATTGCCACTTTGTGAAACAAGATTTGGGCAACTGCCTAAACTTTCTGATTCTGGATCAATTATTTGACCAATCAGTGTCACACAGTGACAATTCAGAGCAGCCTCAAAAGGGAGATTAACAGAAATGTTAATTTATTTTAAATTCCACAGCAGTTTACAAGGTGACTATCTTTTGAACGATAGTTTTGATTTTTAAGGACGTTTTCCTTACAGCATGTTCTCCAGTCCTTGCTCTCATGAATAGCAGTTTGTCTTTAGCTGTATTACCGGAACATCTGAATCATGCAGTGGTCCAGACAAACTTTCAGGCCTATCTCTAAACTACCATTCATTTTTAAAATCCTCCATTATCAACTATTAATCTATCTGATAGAACACAACATTTTAAAGGTTTCAGGTTTTAATCCTTTCATCTCTTTGAAAGGTTTTTAACAATATTTTTTTTAGCAAATGACTTTGTGACTGTGTCGTCCTCGTGCTGTTAGATCTATCAGCTGCATTTGACGTAGTTGACCATAGAATCTTTTTTCCTCATATGGAACAGTGGGTGGGCATTGGCCTTAACCCTCAGGTTTGGTGTAGGTCCTATTTGGCCAAAAGTACTTTCTGTGTCTTTCTTGGTGGCTACATGTCCTCCCCCTGGTCCACTATCATGTGGTGTCTGACTTCTTTATCTTACACCTCCTCCCTCTTGGCCCCATTTTTATGAAAAATTAGATTTCTTTTTATTGTTATGCAGGTGATACACAGATTTACGTCATGCTGAAGAAAGCTGACTCCACCTCTCTTCGGTTTCTGTTTTTATGCTTGAAAGACTTGAAAGCCTGGATAGCACTAAATTTATTAAAACATGATCAGGAAAAGACTGAGGTGGGGATTTATGGTAGCTTTAGTAAAAACTTACTGATAGATGTTTGGTCTTTAGCCCAGCACGGTACGCCCGTTATTCCAAATTTAAGGGTCAAAATGTATGCTGGTCTTACTGTAAGTTAGAAACTCCCATCAGAGCCGTATAAAATCCATCTTTTTCCACTTGAGGCAGCAAACAAAAGTAAATCTATCCTTTCTAAGCAGCATTTTGAACTAATCCATGCCTTTGTAACCACTCAGGTAGGATACTTCAATGCACTTTGTAAAGGAGTCAGTGATTTGTGCATCTCCTAGCTTCATAGGGTACAGAATGCTGCTGCATGTCTCTTAACAGGTACCAGAAAGTCAGAACACAGTTCCCCTAGATTTGCCTCTCTGCACTCGAGTTCAGTACATTTTAGGATTTAACTTAAAGTCCTTTTATTTGCTTTTAAAGCTCTTAAGGGCTATTCCTTCTTCCTTCCTTTTCCGAGCTGCTATATCCTTACTCACCCTCCCATTCCTTCAGGTCAGCTGTCCAGTTGTTACTGAAGGAGTCGAAGCGTAAGTTCAGAGGGGACCGTGCTTTTCTATAACAGCACCCAGGTTGTGGAATGAGCTCCCCTTGGGGATTAGACAGACCTCTCCAATTTCTGATTTAAAATCCTTTCTAATACTTCATCTTTTTCTTTGGCGTTTAAAATAATCTGAGAAGTCTGGTGTGGTATTTTTATGATTAATAATTTTAAGTGTTATGATTGTGTACATCACTTTGGTATAAATGATCATAGAAAGTTCTCCGAGTTACATTTTCTGCGGACTTGCAGAGCAAAATACTGTACAAGCTTCATAATCCAAGTGTTACTGACAGAGCTGCGTGAGCTTTATCGTGTCAAACCAGACAGGCTAGTTAATCACCATTCAGCTGTTTGGCCACTGCTGCTATAATGACAACCCAACCCAAATTCAGCGCTACACAGACAGTTTTGTCAGATAACCACCAGTCCCCAGTTTGTCTTTTTTATATCTACAGCCATAAAAAGGTCATTCCAGCAATGAGGTTAGGCTGAAAGGTTATTTTCGGTCCTGGACAGGTCTGGTATATATGCGCTCAGCGGAACATTTGCGATGGTTGTTTTAGTACAGGGTGTCCACTTGTACTCAGGGAACGGCATAGAAATGCATTTATAGCCGCTGATGCAACGGCTGTTTCATAAACACTATGTCCTAGTCCGACCATAAGTATAAGATTGAGCTGCTCATGAAAGCATTAATGACACGTTTCATTTTGTTCTAAATAAACCACTGGATTTTTATGTGCATTGCCTTATTATAGAGGTGAACTAGGTTAAGCAAGTCTCTGCATCCTTCTGGGAATACTTAAAACATGCAGTAACGTTAACGCTTTTTCTAAAAATATCAGACTCGATCCATACAGCTACAGGAGTTGATTTACATTTTTCAGGAAAATCTCTGGCTCTGTTAAAAACTAGATAATGTTCAGTGCCTACCACAAAGTTTTTAATGACACACACACAGAATTTTTTTTTTTTTTTTTGAAGGTTAGCCGGTTTTAAGTTGCGATAACAGTAGTTCATCCATGGATTGCCAACATTTAAACATACTGACCTACAGATTCAGAGCTTTACAAACAAAATTGATCAGAAGTTGAGTTTAGCCAGGTGTTTCTATTTTGATTATTTAAAGGTGTCTCGATCATGCAGCTTTTCCACTCAGGACATCCCAAGTTTTGTAAACAGTCTTCTGGAGCTGTGTTGCTCTACATAAATTCTAAACACAACATGCTTAAAAAAAGTTCTCTTTCTGTTTCAGAGGCCCAGCCTTTCTACATTGGTGTTCCAGTTTCCCAAAGACGGAAAAGGCGCAGGCACCGCTCCTACACCAGTGATGCTGACCGGGATTCACGACACTTACACTACGATCACCATGAACAGCATGAATACTCGCACAAACAATATCACCATGACAAGGAGGAGTGCTATAATGATGATGGAGGCAGCACAGAGCAGCCAGAGCATCTTGATGCCACAGGTCAGTTACCACAGATCTGCAGCTCCTACATGTTTAATTATGGATGTAAACTTATAGAGGCAAAAGACATGAAAAGAAGGATTGTTTCTGTTTAACTGGCTTTGCTGTGTTGAAAAGTGATCCAATCAGGGATCCAACAAAACCTCTTGACCTTTTATTTTGGTCCTTAAGTAAATGCTGTAACCAATATCCTGGAACATGCAAATACAGAGGTTTTGGAATGTTTTTTAATCTTTTATAGCTTCCATTGTCTTGCCTCACCTGTAAGGCAGAGAGAGGCAGATATCACAGGAGATGGCAGATAGAGCAAACAGAAAACAGAAAATGAAAGAAAAGCTCAAAAATGCAATGTTGTGTGGAGAAAGTACAAAACTGACAGAAAAAAAGTCGTAAACATGTCCCCAGGGTCTCCCTGTCCCCTCTCAAGGGACATTAGTAGGGTTGAAGTTGCTCTGACTGGAAGTAAGAAAACATATATAACTATATATCATCAATATATAAATCATACATTATGATATATATAATATATATTATGGTGATGGTAGAGCCGCCCAGTGTTCATGACAATGGTGAAGAAAAGCCTCCCCACATCATGGCATTCCCACCATAAACTTTAACTACAGGGCTGGTGTTTAAAGGGTGATTTGAGGTTTTTGTTTTCATTACATGTAGAACAAAACGATTAACTTTGGGCCAGAGTATGTTTTCTTTAATGTTTGCTGTGTTTTCCAGACGGCTTGGTGACGGCAAACTTCTTTTAGCCTATTTCAGTGCCTCTGTAAAAGGCAGATTTATTGATTGCAACAATAACAATCGTTCTCTTGATAGATTATCCTACTACAGCTTTAGATTTTCACAGCTCCTGAGTAATTATGGGTGTTTTGGCCATTTCTCTTATTAGGGCTGTGGTTGTGTAGCTTGCCACACCCTTTTATTTCTCCGATAATTATGTGATGCATGACTTATTCAAAGCATAACATATTGCATCCTACAAACCCCACCAGAAGCATTAGAATAGAAGATAAATTCCCTAGTTTTTGTTCACTTATATCTCTGCATGACTTTACTACAATTGGCACTTATTTAAACCACTGAAGTATGCATTTCCTGTTAAATTGGATGGATTGGAAAGTCTAATCACGAGGTCACTGAGAACAGCATGTATAGATTGGCGGTATGAACCTCCCTGACATATACAGTACAGAAATGACTTCTTGTAGATGAGAAACCTTTGTTTTTGCTTTATTTTGTGTCCTTGGTGTTGAAGTAATTTCTCGCAAAAAAAAGAAAAAAAAATTCTTTCCACAGAAAAAAACCTACATCAAACGTAACTAGTGGCTTTTCACACTGTAGTAAGAGGCATATGACCTGGTCTGACGTTTGCTGTTTTGGACGCTAATCCAGATCTACTTTCGCAACCAGTATGTGAAAATGTTCTAATTTATGTGTGAATTTGTTGCAGCAAGAGGCCATAAAGTCTAAAACCGGTAAGCTGATTAGAGCTGAGGAACACCAAGCTCAGTGTGTGAGTGAGTGAGTACAGTATGTGGTTGTGTTTAAAAGCTGAAGTGACTGTGAGTGTTTACGCATGAGCTGCTGGGCTTTTTCACTTGTTTCGAGATAAATACCAATCTAGCACAGCAATAAATCTTTGAGAAGCACAGATACAGTGGTTTTACAATATTGCTTTAGATACCCCTTGTATAAGTTATATTGATGAAGTTCATGTTCTTGTGGCATGTGAGCACAAAAGTGTGTGCATGGGAGGAGAACACTCAAAGGCCCTGTGGTGTGTGTCAACCCTCTCAAAAGTCGCTGGCTTGTTGTTGCTTTGGAGATTTTCGTTGCTTTCCAGATCAACTAAGAGGTGGAGCAGCTAAACATCAAAGAGTGTATTGTTAACCGATTCGACACTGCTGTAAAATCATACCTAACAAGGACGACGTTAAATGACGTGCGTGACAAGGTGTGGAAGCGAGTCCTTTCGCTACACTCAGTGAGAACTGAGCTGAAGACTTTGTTTTACGAATTGGACCTGGAAGCAAGAGACCTATTTTTCCTGAATCAAACTAGGGGACGTCTTTTGGGAATCTGATTTTATTTGGATTTTGTATGAGTCCAATATGACATCTCATCTGACTTTACCTGGTTTTGGAACAGGTAAAGATTCAAGCAAGAGAAAAATAGACCAATGGTTTTGCTAATGATTTTGCAAATCAAGTTAACGGTGATTGAAATGTATTAGTGTTTCACTGTAACCCATAGTGACTGCTTAATCTGTAAAACTATTATAATGACTGTAGTTCTGAGTCCTACTTGTGCCAGATGATTCCAAATTGAAGGACCCCTAATTAAACAACCAAATTCTAATTATCCTCATTCTAGTAGGTTGTACTAGAGTCTGAAACATAAACACATTTTCACAAAGTACCCGATCAAAAACAACTTTTATTCAGGTATTAAAGTTAGTATGAAAGAACCCCAAAATTTTAGCAAATTGCTTCATGTTTTGTGCAAAATGTCCAACAGGAGAAGACTTCATTCCCTAACTGGAAATGATGGGCAAGAAGGCCCCATTTTTATTTTCCACCAGAAAACTCAACAGACTTGAAACGAAAGGACTAAAATTTAGCAAGATTTACCTATAGTTCAATACCTTTATTTTAAACAGGAACCCTGAAACAAGTATGTGGCTTTACAGTGGCTGAAACCTTACCACAGTATAACTTAATTTGGTTATGATCATCGTATTTGCTACTGTCAAGGAAAACAGATAGTACACCCTTTTAATTTGCCTGAAGTTCACGCATTTTTACACACATAGTTATCATGGTTTTGAGTAAGCTTCTGACCAACATGCAGGAAGAAACTCAAGAAAATTAATAATTAGTGAAAGATGATTTATGGAACAGATATGGAACTCTGGTTGATATTAAATGTGCACAAGGAGATCTCTGATGTGGAAGGAGGAAACAGTGACGTGGGGAACCTGGACCTCTGGAGGGAGAAAGACAGTTGGGTTTGATCCTGAGTGATGAGTAAAGGTTATTCAAGGTGGTTTTACTTGGCGTATGATGTTGTTCGCCAGGGAGAGGTGAGTTGACTTGACTGGGTTTCAGGTTTTGGGTGTGATGAGTGGAGGTTCAGATGGGGTCTTTGGAGAACTAGAGGCTGCTGTGGTGCTGCGTGCGCAGACAAGTAGTAAGGACTCTGGTTTCAAGAAGATGAGGGCTAGAGGAGAAATGGTTTTCCTCTTCCTGATTCCTTGGCTGATTTCCTTTGACTTCCCATTGTGTCAAACTAAAATGTTGTGTGTTCCAAGCATGGCTTTAAAAATGCTTCCACAGGTGACCCTCAAGTTAACTCAAATGTGTCAGTTAACCTATATGAAGTTTCCAAAGCTGTGACTTCATCATCTGGGCTTCCTGTCATTATTTAAAGAAATTGCAATCATTCTGTATGTAAACATTTAATTTTCAACACTTCATTCGCCAACATTCCGGGTTGTCTCCCAAAATCCCACAGTGAAAACTAAGCTACCCAGTTAATACTGTATAGAAAAACTGTCACCATAATCAATATAGTAGCATGAGGTCAGTTTGTATTCAATACAATCTGGTGCCACATTTAGTGATGTCACTGTAGTCACTAAACATCAATTTAAGCTAATTTTTTTGGCCACCAGATCCTTTTAGATAGACAGATTTGTGTTAACTTCTATTGATCCAGAAGAGTTGATGATATTATTGAAGCATAACTTGTTTTATTTTGGAGGTCTGTACTTTTTGCCAACCCAGCAACGTATTCAAGAAGGGGTAAAAGAAGGTGACTTTTCATTACTTCACCTGAACAACAGCTTTTTTCTATGCAAACAAATCGGAGACAGATGTCAGTTTCACACCTTGGATGCACACATTGCTGTTCTGTGTGTGACAAACATGCCCAGATCATGAATAAATCAGTCTATATGTTTCTCAAAAGTGCAAGATTTAAAAGGAAGGGTTGATGTAAATTACTGTTATTCATTAACTGTAACCCTTTGTAGTTTAACAATAAATTCTGGATTAGTTTAGATTTAAACAGATTTCAATGCTAAGGCTATGTGGACCTCATTTAGACATCTATGCAACCTTCCTGGTTTGACTTCGTCTACGTTTAGACTAAAATGTATTAGTCAGTAAAATTATACAAATAAAATAAATAACAAATGTCTTTGTGTAAAATATGAAGTAATATCATTAATTCCTTTAATATATTTTAGTTTGATGTTCATCTTGTTTTCACAAAAGAAAAAAAAAATTCAGTTGATTAGCTTGAAATCAACCAGAACATTCACACTCTCTTGCCTCCAACATATATGATACAGCAATGACAATATTAAAATTGAACAAGTTTAATTGGGTATTTTACGGCAAAAGGTGTTCCAGGGTGTTTAGAAAGGTAAAAACAAATTAAATTCATCATCATGAATTATTATTATTGTTATTAAAACCCATTTTTATCTTATTGGGAGAGAGTCTGATTTGTATACTTTAAACAAATTGTCACTGTTGCTCATCAACAGAATAAGTTAACCAACAGCTCTCAGTTTGCGTTTTTAGACTTTCTGTGAAAACTTGATCACAATTACCATCACATCCCTTTTCTTATTCATAAATTATGAATTCATAGTAGATATTTGCTTAGTACTAAACGTAAAGAATTGTTTATATGAAAACAAATAATACATTTATGCTTTTACGCTAAATTGTAGACATTTAGTCATTGTTGTAGTAAAATAAATATCCATTATAAAATCTATTATTTGATAAAGTGGAAATATAATGTTGGTGACCTTGCTGAGATATAAAAGAACCTATAGAGATTTCAAACTTTTTAACTTTCTTTTATTCTGGTGTTGATGAACAAACATTGTTGAACAAAATAGTTGTGGCATGTGAGTGAACTATAGCCTCCTGGCTCAGGATGTTAATGGAGATTGATCTGCCTAAAACAAAATTAGAAAAAGAGGTGTTGGGTGATGCATATCACACGGTAGCCAGCTAATCATTACAGATTGAAAATATACTTTGGTAAGGATAATTAATGCACACTGTAGGTGTTTGGTTGAAATCCTGGCTTTTGGTTCTTTCTGTAAGCATCCCCAATGCATACACGGGTTCTCTCTGGATTCCCTGACTCTCCACCCACGTTCCAAAAACATGACTGATAATTAAGGTTAATTTGCTGAAACAAGGTATCAGCACGTAATACATGATGGATAGCATGTTTTATGTTATTATCCTGTGGGAGGATTAATAGCCAACAGATTAGACTTTTTGACTTTGGACAGCCCTTTTTGGCACCAGGATGTTTTGGTATCTTTAAGACAACAATCTGCCTTGCACAATCTTACGATTTCCTGTACTACCAGTGGAAAAGCTGGCACAAAGCAAAAACAATACATCCTATAGTAGATATGGGGAACACATTTTTTTTTGTAAACATAGTGTATAAGTTTGTTTCTTACCCTTCCAAAGATATTCTTCCACAAACTACTCAGCTTGTCCACGTGTGTTTTAAGGAATTGTAGTGTTTTTGGGGGTTTATTTTCTCTCAGAGTTACAGGCTCTTTTTCCATGGTTTAAAACACAATTAATAGAGTAATCAAAACACTTGTGATGTCACAATTCTCATGCAACATATTAAGCAATATGACTTACATGTAAACCCCAAAATACATTGAAATATGGTTTAAGAAAGTAGGTAATTCCCAGATTTGTTAACGTATTTATCCATAGTATGATACACATTTGTATCACATGTTTAGACATGTGAGAAATAAGTGATTACATCTTACTCATGTGAAACAAGAACAACATTAAAGCAGCAGTGCAGGACTTTCATTTTTGGTCAATTTTGGCGGCAGGTCTTCAGGATCGCCGTAGAGTTAGTGGTCCACGTCAGGAACCTGAAGTTCGGCACCATCTCCACCCTGTCCCCGTTGATGCTGATGGGCTGTGTGTCCTGTTTACACCTCCGAAAGTCAGCGATGAGCTCCTTTGACTTGGAGGTGTTCAGGGTCAGGTTATTGTTCTTGCACCATGTAGACAGACGCTCCACCACCACCTCCAAGTATGATGTCTCATCCCCTCCTGAGATGAGCCCCACCAGCGTGGAGTTGTCTGCAAACTTGATGATGGTGTTGCTCGGGTGGGTGGGGGTGCAGTCGTTGGTGTATAGGTTGTAGAGCAAGGGGCTCAGCAAACAGCCCTTAGAGAGCCCGTGCTGGTCTTCATTTGAGATGACAGGTGGTGTCCTACTCTCACCCTCTGGGAGCGGTCTGTCAGGAAGTCCATAATCTAACTACAGGTGCTGTAGGGGAGACCCATGTGTCCCAGTTTGCTCACCATCCGGCTCGGGTTGATGGTGTTGAATGCCGAGTCCAGGAAGAGCAGCCTCGCGTAGCTCCCTCGCTGCTCCAAGTGGATCAGCGTAGTGTGCAGGGCGGTGGCGATGGCGTCCTCCATAGACCGATTGGCCCTGTAGGCAAACTGGTGGGAGTCGAGTGTGGTGGGCAGGTGTGACGTGATATGACCCTGTACCAGTTTCTCGAAGCACTTCATGAAGATAGGCGTGAGTGCCACTGGCCGGTAGTCATTCAGGCTGATGATAGTAGTCTGTTTAGGCAGAGGGACGATGGTGGAGGACTTCAAGCAGGGTGGGATGGAACACTGGGAGAGGGACTGGTTAAAGATGGTGGTGAAAATCCCTGCCAGCTGGTCTGCGCAATCCCTCAGCACCTTCCCAGTCACCCTGTTGGGTCCAGCAGCTTTGCACGGGTTCACTGCCCTCAAGACTCTCCTCACCTCCTGTGTCTCCATGGTGAAGGTCTGGTTGTTGAGGGGTGTAGGCTGCAATGTGGGCCACGCAGGTGGTTCAACATCGATGCAGGCGAAGAAGTGGATAAGCTCCTCCGCCAGTGAGCCATCCTCAGAGATCACAGTGGTGTTGCTGGATCTGTAGTTAGTCAGGTGCTGGAGTCCTCGCCACACCTGTCTGCTGTTGTTGCTGCTGAAGTCGGCCTCGATCCTCTGCCTGTAGTCGGACTTGGCCTCTCTGATCCCTGTCTTCAGTGCAGCTTGAGCACAGCTGTAACCCTCCCTGTCCCCAGACCTGAAGGTGCTGTTTCTGTCCCTCAGCAGTGCCTTGAAACCCTTGTTCATCCAAGCTTTCTGGTTAGGAAACACTTGGACACACTTCTTCACTGTGACAGTGGTGACACAGTGGTGGATGTAGCCGAGGTAAACACCTCCAAGTACCGGTGGCAGAAAACGTCGAAGTCTGTGCTTTCAAAGCAGTCCTGCAGCTGCAGAAAGGCACCGTCGGGCCAAGTGGTCACAGTGCGGGTTATGGGGGGTGTAGGTCGGTGCAGGGACATGTGGTCGAAAGCTCCCAGTTGGGGCAGCTGGGTTGCCTTGTAACCATGCTTAATGTTCGAGTAGGCCTTTTCCAGAGTCCTGGTTCCACTGGTGGCACATTTAATTTGCTGGTGGAATTTGGGGAGCACTACTTTCAGTTCAGCATGTTTAAAATTCCCCGCGACCACATGCACTGCTTCTGGGTGTCTGTTCTGTTGCCGACTGCGTACTAAGGGGCGAGCTAGTGTTAGCCTCCGGTGGTATGTACACAGCAGTTACCAAGATAACGTAAACTCACGGGGAAGGTGGACAGGCCTGCATCTGACCGCTGAACAGTGCATATCGATGGTGGTGGACGTATTTGTGCACCAGCTGTTGTTTAGGTAGGTCTTAACGGAGTCGCGGCTCCTGTTGTCCGGTGTGCTGCGCGGCCTCCTAGCTCAATAGCCATGTCTGGGATGGATGAATGAAGCCAGGTCTCCGTGAACAGCAGGATGCAACAGTTCCGAATGAGCCTATTTGCGTCCAGCTGGAGCTTCATCTCATCCATCTTGTTTGCGAGAGATCTGGCATTGGAGAGGAAAACGCTGGGCAGCGACGGTCATATGGTCGCTTCTGCAGCTGGACGAGGACCCCAGCCCGGCATCCACGCTTTTGCTTTCTCTCCCTGCGCCACCTCCTCCTCCTGCACGCGGGGATTAGTGCCCACGGCGATATGTTGTGTGTGTTTATAAAGTATTCCGATACGGGCAATTTGCACCGTAATCCGACCCTGAAAAGATCCTGTCGGCTGTAAATGGTCAGCGTATGGCAGGTTTAGCGGAGAAGAAAGGAAAACAATAGAAAAAACACTAATAAGCACTGTTTTGCGCGAGAGCTAAGAGCTGCTGCATCCATGCGCGCCGCCATCTTGAAGTTGTAGCCAATCTGTGTACGGCAGAAACTTCAATGAACGCCAGTCCCAACATGCATCCCATGAGGACCAGCGCATAGGTTCTGTACGGGTACTTGCATTTCAGTACTCACCGATACCGAGTACTTACGCCATTACACATATACATATAGTACAAACAGAAATTTTACAAAATTGTTAAATACTGAATTGCTTTTTTGCGGTCCTGAGGACAGCGACTCAGTTTAGCGTGGATTTTGTGCTGCCAGGTTTGCGGGCTTGGAGCAGTCTGGGGGAGCAATGGTTGTGGCCCTGTGTGTGTGAATCTCAGACGCGCTCACTCATGGGTTCCTCGGGCGCACGCTCAACTCTGACAAACTGCTCGCTCGCCCGCTCAGCTCGCGCTCGGCTCTGTGTGTCTGCGCTCGCGGCTCTGCTGAATTGTTAGTGAGTCTGAGAGTATAAATCTACTTTGTGTATTTGGAAGGAATTATTTAATTGGATAAAAAAGGCTAGTCTTTGATTAGTTGGGAGCGCGGCTCATTTACATATAATGTAGAGTTGCGGACGTGGAGCCGAGCGCGAGCGGGCGGTTTGTCGGAGTTAAGCGCATGTCCAGGCACCTCTAAGCGGGTAGGCTTACCTGCAATTCATGCGCACACGCTTGCGGTTGTTGCTCCTTCAGGTGGCAGACCTGGTTACACAGAGATCACGCCATAAGGCCCACCCAGGCCCAATAGTAGCGTCGTGGGTGGTATCGGTGTCGCGTTATCGGTGGTCATTTTATGAGTATGACAAAAGTACTTATGCCCGGTATCGGACCGATACCAGGTACCACTGTAAGTATCGGTGCATCCCTATTCTTTATCATTATCCCTAAATCCTGAATTTCCCGGTCTCCTGCAATTTAAGTACATTTCTGTTTCTGTTGGTTGTGTGAAGGATGAATAACGATGAAGTAATGAATCTAATTGTGGAAAAACAATGTCATATGATGATGTTGAAAATACGATACGGGGGAAGTGACACATGTCTTAAAGCAGTCAGCACATCTTCAGATGTTTTGTGTGACAGGGTTCCTGCCACCCTCCTCAAAGTTTCTTGGTGCCCGTGGGATGTGCCCGGAACACCTCACCAGGGAGGCATCCAGGAGGCATCCTAACCAGATGCCGAGCCACCTCAACTGGCTCCTCTCGAAGTGGGGAAGTAGTGGCACTACTTTAAGTCCCTCCCGGATGGAGTTCCTCACCCTATCTCTAAGGAAGAGCCCAGAAACCCTGCGGAGGAAACCCATTTTAGCCACTTGTATCTGGGATCTGGTTCTTTCAGTCATGACCCAAAACTCATGACCATAGATAAGGGTAGGAACGTTGATCGACCCGTAAATCGAGAGCTTCTCATTTTGACTCAGCTCTCTCTTCACCACGACGGACCAGTACAGCGGCTACATCACTGCAAACGCCGCACCAACCCGTCTATCGATCTACCGCTCCATTTTCCCCCATTCGTGAACAAGATCCCAAGATACATAAGGCAGGACATCCCCCCCCCCCGACCCAGAGAAGGCACTCTACCCTTGTCCGGCTTAAGACCATGCCCTCGGACTTAAGACCATGCCCCCGGCACTGATTCTCATCTCGGCCGCGTCACACTCGGCTGAAAATCGCTCCAAGGAAAGCTAGACCATGAGCTGATGAAGCCAAGAGGAACACATTATCCGCTAAAAGCAGAGATGCAATCCTAAGGTTACCAAATTGGATCCCCTCAACACCCTGGCTGCGCCAAGAAATTCTATCCATAAAAGTTATGAACAGAATCGGCAACAAAGGGCAGCCTTGGTGGAGTCCAACTCTCACCGGAAACGAGCCAGACTTACTGCCAGCAATGTAAACCAAGCTCTGGCATACAGGCACCTAACAGCCCGTATCAAAGGGCCTGGTACCCCATACTCCCGAAGTACCCCCCACAGGAACCCCAGAGGACACGGTCGAAAGCCTTCTCAAGGTCCACAAAAGACATGTAGACTGGTTGGGCGAACTCCCATTCACCCTCCAGGACACTACTGAGGGTATAGAGGTGGTCCAGTGTTCCACGACCAGGACGAAAACCACACTGCTCCTCCTGAATCCGAGGTTCAACTATCTGACGAGCCCTACTCTCTAGAACCCCCAAATTACCGGGGAGGCTCAAGGGTGTGATTCCCCTATAGTTGGAATACACTCTAAGGACCACCATCCCGGTCTCCCAATCTGCCCCCGACGTCCATACGATGCTGCAGAGTCGCGTTAACCAACACAACCCTAGACAGCCTTAAGGAACTTTGGGTGAATCTCATCCACCCCCGGGGCCTTACCACCGAGGAGCTTTTTAACTACCTCTGTGATTTCCGCACCAGAGATTGGAGAGCCCACCTCAAGGTCCACAAGCTCTGCTTCCTCGGTGGTAGACTTCTCAGCAGGATTGAGGAGGTCTTCGAAGTATTTCGTACACCGACCACCGACGTCCCGATGGTATATTGAGGTCAACAACACACCATCCCCACTGTAAACAGTGTTGGTGGTGCACCGCTCCCCCTCCCCCTGAGACGCCGGATGGTGGACCAGAATCGCCTCGAAGCCTTATGGAAGTCTTTTTCCATAGCCTCTCCGAACTCCTCCAAACCCCGGGTTTTTGCCTCAAAAACCACCCTAGAATCAAGAATCAAGAATCAGTTTATTTATATAGTGCCAATTTACAACAGGTGTCGTCTCAAGGCATTTCACAGAAAATCTATTAAAATCAAAGATACATAATAACAAATCAATTTGAAAAAGTTTACAATCTAAGGGACCCCAGCAGATTGCATCGAGTCATTGACCTGCAGCATTCACTCCTCTGGAATCAGCAGACCCAAACAATGGCTTGTGTTGTCGTTGACTTTACAGCAATCCCTCATACTGGGCATGCATGTAGCGACGGTGGAGAGGAAAAACTCCCCTTTAACAGGAAGAAATCTCCAGCTGAACCAGGCTCAGTACAAGCAGCCATCTGCCACGACCGACTGGGGGTTTGAAAAGACAGAAAGCAATTAGATGCACAGGATACTGAAATAAAAGAGTTTATATCAGCAGTTGTAGAGTGTCAGTGGAAGCGTCTCAGCCCATGTTCTCCTCCAAGAAGCTGTCTCAGCTAACAGAACGCCAGCCCAGGTGTGGTTACTATGGAGAGAAGAACACTAAGAGAAAACAAAAGGTTAACAAGGTTGAAATAACGGTAACTAAGTAGATTGGACAAAGGAAGAAAGTAACAGACAGAGAAGTGGTCAGATTCTCCTCCAGAAGTCTAAGCCTATAGCAGCATAACTATAGAAAAACTTAAATAACTTAACCCTATAGAGTGAGACATGGAGAAGGTAGAGTAAAGGAGAACCGCTTGTCAAGACTGAGTTCCTCCCCAACCGGATTAACATAACATTAACTAACATAATCCTCATGCTGCAGCCAGGTTTCTGTGAGACAAAGAAAATCAATTTGATTATCAAGAATTAAATCATTAACTAATGAGGACTTTGAGGATAGAGATCTGATGTTCAATAAGCCACACTTAATAGTTGTACATTTTTGTTTCATCTGAGTTGTTTTTTATCTTTATGAGATTTTCCGGATTAGCTCTTTATAGATTGATCTTTAATCTATTTGGTTTTGGGCGTGGGCAAGACACCGTCTCAATGGGATGTTGGGTAGGTAACTGTAGAGAAGGCGCAGAGAGGAGTGTTAAACTACGACTCTGCTTTCTGGTCTGGACCCTGGTTTGTCAGTAATTTGGGGAGTTAATAAATTTGGCCATATTTCTAGAAAGAAGAGTGGCTCCGTCCAAAGTGGGATGGATGCCATCTCTCCAGATCAGACCAGGTTTTTCCCAAAAGGTTTTCCAATTATCAATATAACCCACACCGTTTTCTGGACACCACCTAGATAACCAACTGTTGAATGACAACATGTGACTAAACATGTCGTCACTGGTCCGATCAGGCAGGGGACCAGAGAAAACTACATTGTCCGACATTGTTTTTGCAAACTCACACACCGAATCAACACTAATTTTAGTGACCTCCGATTGGTGTAACCGGGTATCATTACCGCCAGCGTGAATAACTATCTTACTGTATTTACGAAAATCCTTAGCCAGCAGTTTGAGGTACGATTTTATGTTGCCTGTTCTGGCCCCTGACAAACATTTGACTATGGTTGCTGGTTTCTCTAAAGCAACGTTTCTGACTATGGAGCTGCCAATTACCAGAATCTGTTTCTCAGCAGGTGTATCGCTAGCCACATGTCACTTGGATCACTGGTACCCGTCAGCTGCGTCCAGACTCCCACAGCCCAAAAGGACCCGATAGGACTCCCTGTTCAGCCTGACAGCATTCCTCACTCGAGGATTGTCACCGCGACACGCACTGACTAACGTGCGACCAAAGCTCGGGGAAGCCGCCTCGGGAATGGAGGCACAGAACGTGGCCCACCCGTAGGCGGGGGGAGGCTACCCTCTCGTTCAACAGGGTGAACCCCAACCTACAGGTGCCTAGATGAGGGGCATCAAGTATGCCCACCCCAGCCAGACGCCTCTCACCAGGGAAGAGTTTCCAAACCCTCTCGAGAGCCGTGTGTCAAGGTGAGTCCGACTATTTCTAGCTGGTACCTCTCCACCTCACACACCAACTCAGGCTCCATCCCCACCAGAGAGGTGACATTCCACGTCCCAAGAGCCAGCTTCTGCACCGAGGATCAGACAGCCAAGGTCCCCGTCTTCGGCCGTCACCTATCCCACAAAGCAACTGACCCCTTTGGCCTCTCCCACGGGTGGTGAGCCCATCGGAAGGGGGACCCAGGTCTCCTCTTTGGACTATGCCCAGCCGGGCTCCATGGGTAACAGCCCGGCCACCTTGCGCTCGCAATTGTGGCCCACCTCCAAGTCTGGCTGTAGAGTAGTGCCCCGGTGACCCGCGTCCGGGTGAGGGAATATCAGGTCCATTTTTATATTTCGTCATAAGGGGTCTTTTGGAATGCACTTTGTCTAATCCCTCACCTCGGACCATTTTGCATTGGGTGACCCTACCGGGGGCATAAAGCCCCTGACACCATAGCTTCTAGGGTCATTGGAACACTCAAACCCCTCCATCACGATAAGGTGGCAGCCCACTGCCCCAATATCATGTGGTGTCCCGCAGGTCACAGTTCTGGGCCCTCTTATCATCATGTTGTACCTCCTCCTTCTTCCTTAATTTTAGTCCTCTGCACTGGCTGACTTATTTGAAAATTGACCTACTAGCTTTTAAAGCTCTCAGTGGCCATGCCACGCCCTCCCTGTCCAAGCTGCTAAATCCGTATGCACCCTACTGTCCCCTCAGGTCAGCTAAGAAGTTGTAATTGTAGTTGCTAAAGTCGAAGTGTAAGCACAGAGAAGATTTTTTTTTGTAGCATCTCTCAAGCTGCGGAATGACCTTCCCTTGGGGATGAACAAGCCTCTCTTCTTTCTCATTTGAAATCTCTTCTTAAGAACCAACTGTTTTCCTTGGCTTCTGATGAAAATTTTGAGATGTTGACTTTGTCTTGTTTTTTCATTTTAGCTTTTACTGTTTTATGATTGACCATTTTGTGTATTTTGATTGTGTATAGCACTGTGGTTCTGTGGATGTTTAAACTGAATTACACATAAACTTAGTGTTGGAATGGTATTTGCAGTTCATTCTGTGTCAAATGTTAGAGGAATTTGTGTGCAAAAGTTGAAAATGCTGTTCTTTTTAATTATAACTAAGGTGAAATGGGAAAGTGTAAGACATGAAACAACAAGAAGTCAAATATATCAAGAGAGCATGTCACAATAAAACAACTGAACTTTGAATACTAATGATGTAAACTGATATACAATTACCAACTGGTTAGGGTGCCCACACCTATCTAAAAAAAAACAAGCAGAAATGTTATTGGAGCATCTTGGCTCACACTTTTGGGGCTAAGTGTTCTACCTCTTTGCATGGTGAAACATGAGAGTTCCACATATGTTTTGGGGATGAAAAAGATATATATTTAAGCAAGATTGAAGTTCATTATCCTTGTTATAAACTTCTAAAACTTCAAGAGGGGAAACTGGGGAGCAAGGTGGCAGCATATTCATGATGGCACATTGATGTGACTTAGTAGTCAAGAGCTTACAAAAAAGGTTGGCAAAACTGATCTCATGCAAAACCAAACCAAACCAGTTGTAGTGTTCGAACTTATGCCGGTTTTGACCTGAAGCATGTGACCGTGATTTGATCCTTATGAGCAAATGGAATATGGATGACTAATCGTGCATAATGATTATTGCAGCAGGAAGATTTTATGGTCAAGGAAATTGCCAGTAAAGTTTCATTAAAGGAGGTTTCCTGAGTCTGATAAATTCCGCTACACTTTCACAGTGCAGCGGAGTGTTATTCTAGCTGGAAAGTGTTTTAACCCACTGTAGGACCCTGGTCTAGGGGACCGGAGGGCAACAACTTCAAATATATCCATACATTTGAAAATATTCAAAGGTTTTTTTTGTTGTAAGTCAAGCTGAGTTGGCTTGAATCTGCATAAAACAACACCTGGTTACTTAAAATCTAAATCTTAATTTAAATTTAAATATAATTTATTACATTTAATTATGACTTAAAAAATATTATTTAAACCATGTTTACTATTTACGTTTAACTGGACTTTGCACTGAAAGTCAGTTCTTCAAATAATATTTAAATCTGATTCTGCCTTTTTCTAGTTTCCCCTGCTGCAGAGCGTCTTCGCCACATTCTGGGTGAGGATGACACGACTCCAACACCAACAATTTTCACTGAGATGGACACACTACAACACGATGGAGAAGAACTTGAGTGGAAAGAGTCTGCAAGGTACATTTGCACAAAAACAAAAAAGGAAAGTACCAAGGTGGTAACTGCTTTAGGATACAAGGTCATCTTTTATGGGATTTCAAACTTAAAAGGTAATTTTGATTCTCTAAGGCTGCTGAGTAAAAGCAATGCAACATTACATGTAATTAAAGTAAAGGGTAAAATTGAAAAACTAGTTGATATGCTGTTCATCACTTTCTCTCTCTTAGCACATAAAATCCAGTGTTGTTTGGTATGATTCTCTTGTCCATATCTTGTAGGTGGGTGAAGTTTGAGGAGAAAGTAGAAGAAGGAGGAGAAAGATGGAGCAAGCCTCATGTCTCCACACTGACCCTCCATAGCCTGTTTGAGCTAAGAACCTGCCTGCAGACAGGAAGCATTCTGCTCGACCTGGAAGGTTACTCACTGCCACAGATCGTGGGTGAGTCTCAAGATATTTCATTGAAATCTTATTGGGTTAGATTTTTCTAACCCAATAAGGAGTTCTATGGGGCTGTCAATAACTCATATCACAGGATAATTAAATAATATTAAATAAATATTAAAAATTAAAGTCATATAATTATTAAAACATAATGCTTCTCATTCAATCTGAGCTATTTTTCCTGGTATCCAAGTTTTGACTAAACTGAAGATTTGCAAGAATTCCATATACAGCTAGAAATGTCTATTTTCTTGCACCTCTTCCAGGCAAACAGTTCTTGTAGAGTCTTTTTTAAATTTTCCTAGCAGTAACTTCTACAATGAGCATAGTACAATTTAAATTATACCAACTCCTAACACCTAATCTTAAGGCACTTTACAAAATAAGTGACTGCAGTCCAATCATTCCTAAAATGATGTCTTCTCTACCTCTTCCTAACTATAAGCTTTATCAAACAGGAAGGTTTTAATACTAGATTTGAAACTAGACAGGGTGTCTGCCTCACGGACTAAAGCTGGAAGCTGGTTCCACAGGAGATGAGCCTGATAAGTAAAAGATCTGCCTCCCATTGTGCTTTTAGGGATTCTAGGAACCAGTAAACCTGCAGTCTGAGAGCGAAGTGCTCTGTTTGGGACATAAGGAGTAATCAGATCTCTGATATACGATGGAGCTTTATTAGTGAGGGGCTTTAGATGTCAAAAGAAGAACCTTAAAGTCTATTCTGGATTGGACAGGAAGCCAATGAGCGGAATTAGAAGAGACATGATCTCTTTTTTTAAGTTTCATCAGAACTCTTGCTGCAGATTTCATTTAAAACTATTTTTTCAAGGAGTTTAAATAAAAAAAAGGAAGACCACATATGGATCTGTAATTCTTTTTAAGTCTTAATGGTTAGGAGAAGGGGTCTTAAGTAAGGGTTTGGTACAGCTACCTTAAAAGCCTCTGGTACCATTCACTAATGACAGATTAATCATGTTTGAAATTTGACAACTGTACTAAAAAGACACTTAGGATTGTCCTTATTCTCCTCTAATCATAATGCAAAATATACAGATCTAGCTTGGTGAAGGGTTCTTTTATACAAAAGCAAATTGTTTTTCCAGGATAAATAGGAAGTGGAAAGCTACATTCCTTCCCCAAGGGCTCTCTATCAAGGTACGGAATTTTGAAATAAACCAGGGACCCAAAGTCCTATGAGTAATCACTTTCCTTTTTAAGGGGGCTACTTTGTCTGATACAATTCGCTATGAGTACATAATACTATGAACAAGAGACAGTTTTTGTAGGGATTAAGATTAGATTGCCGCCCTCCACTGTATTTCTATAAAAGGATGAAGAAATTGAAGATGAAATGAATTCTTTAAAAGTTGTAACAGCATTGTCTAGACACCTACTCTAATGAAATATTCTCTCAGACTCAAAAGATACCAAAAATAGTCAGAAAGGAGAGGGTTATGAGAAATTTTTGTTACTTTTTCACACTCAATGCAAAATATCAGCAAAAGTCTAAAGTGTGACTAAAAGAGTGGGTAGAAGTCTGAATTTTTCGACCAATTGAGTCGAAAATGGCAGTAAATGCCACATTTAGGCTGTGATTTTTGGTGTCAACATGAATGTTATACCAGACAACAAAAACTAAGTCTTATTGTATTTCCAAAAATATAAACAATGCCAGTGTTTGTGGTAAAAACATTTTTTTACATTCTATGAAGAGTGTGATTTATTGGGAAAATATTGCTATAAAATTTCATACTAAATCTGTAACATTTTGCTTCAGAGGAGATTGTGGATCGCCAAATAGTCGATGGCCTCATTCCACCAGACCTGAAGGAGAAGATTATCTTTGTCCTCCTCAGAAAGCACCGTCACCAAACTAAGAAACCAATCCATCGCTCTCTGGCAGACATTGGAAAGTCCTCCAACACACCATCTAGTGAGTTTTTGTCCTATGCAATTCCATTTTCATTTACAAATTAGAAAAGTCTTACCTTGTAAATGATTCATAATGTCTAATCAAAATGCTTCTCTTGTTTTTGGCCATTATAGTCATAATCAACTTATTTTCCTTGTCAAATCAGCACTTTTTTGGTTATTGTTTCCATATCTGTTGCTGATCATGCTTGTGAAGTGCCTTGAGACGACACCTGTTGTAAATTGGCGCTATATAAATAAACTGATTCTTGATTCTTGATTCTTGATCTGCCAGATCGTAGTCCTCAGGTTAATCTGACTCCTACTACTAGTTCAGCTTCCGGGATCCATCGCTCCACAGAAGACCTACGCTCTCGGCAGCCAAGTAACCTTGGCCATCTGCGTGAGTCTCCAGACAACACACAAACATATACATACACTGCACCAGCAATGCTATAGTCATATATGAAAGAAAGCCACACCCCTCTTTTGAACAGATATATAATTATTAAGGGTGTAACATATGCTTGAATCAAAGTTATTCATTAAGAGAAATAAGAACATTTAACACATGTTTTCAATCCAAAAACACTATCCTAGTCGGTTTAAGTCCACCCATTCTTGCTATGGTTGGGTTTGGAATGCTAAACATAGTATAATTCTTTACTTGTTTTCTGTAGTGGTTTTTAGAAGGAAACATAGAAACACAAGTACTGCAGATTTTATTGCATTGGAACTGTAAAAATAGTTTTTCTAAAAGGTTGAACAAATACATGTTATAAGATGTGACACCCCTAGATATTTGGTAAAATTAGTTATCATCTCTGTCAAGAATGTGCCAATAGCCTTAAGGTAATCTTTCAGGTATTGTACCCCAGCACAATTATTTAGGTTGTAGTTATTTTCTTTGTTGTTTAATTGCTAGCGCTTGCCATGTTGTTTCTTCATTCTGTGCATCTGGACTTGAGGTGATGTTGGCCAGTGTTTTGTTTTTATTTACTTTGCAAGTTTCAGGTATTCCCCTTTAGTTCTGGTCTTCTTTTCACTAGTTTTTCTAGCCTTTTACCACCTTCCTTCTACCTTTCAGCCTGCTACCCATCCCACCTGTTTCAATATTCTGATCCCTCCTCGGCCTTCTCTCTCCCTCGGCTGTTTTCACAACTCTCAGATTAGTTCCTCTGATGTCTTTTTTATTCCATATGCAGCATTTTTCACAGTCTCTGTCCATAAATATTGATGTCTTCACTCCATCACAACCTAATTTCTTTAACTGTCTTAGCTGGTTATAAACTCCTGTAAGTCAACATTTTTTATTATCTCAACAAAATTGTCCTCTGCAGTCATCTCTACATGTGGGGACTCCTTTCAAACCAAACATAACAGAAGGAACCAGTCACCTGTACCTTAAAGAGGTTTGGGATGTGCAGGACACGCAGAATTAAAAAAAAGTAGGATATCACTTGAAGAAGAAACAGAACCTGCCCAGGTCCTCAGCCTGTCAAAGCAACAGAACCTGCACCAGCTCCTTAGCTCAACATTGGTTCCTCCATCCCCTATTGCAGTGAAACTTACAGCGGCTTTTCTTTTGCTACCGAAGCCAAAGCAGGAGCTTTACGGCCCACAACGACTGGATTCCAGGGCTTCTCTACATTTGCCCCCAGCTTCCAAGCCAGAGTGCAAAGCTCCCCACGACAACAGCAGAGGTCCTCTGAGGGTGTCTTTTGGCTCTAAGCTTTTCCATGGTTCCTAGACTGCAGTGGTTTTGCATGTCCCCATGGTCTGTTGTTGATGGGCTCAGTTGCCATCATCCAGCTCTCCTCTGAAAGTTGCATCTTAACCTTCTACATTGCCAGAGGGGATTTAAGGGTTCATCAGCCTCCAATGTCTTCCTTCTTAGTTCCTCATCTCCTGCAGACAGTCCCCCGCCCTTCTGCATAGAGTTTCCTGATTCCAAGCACCTGCACCACAGGATTCTTGGCTCAGTTGTAGCTGTCCTCTTTGCAGTTGAGACCGGATTTTCTTCAACAAAATACCCTTATTATACTGCACACTGACCAAGATTGGATAGATAAATAGGTTCCTAGCCAGCCTAGTAACCAAAGCCTTCTGTATGATAGCCTTTATTCATCAGGGAAATAGAAACCATGAGGTTCATTTTAACAGTCAGCAAAAACAGGCACATTTATTGTAAAGTTTTCAATATTTTAACAATTTGTCAACAACTTTTAGTCTTAAGTTTATTCTGGTTTTTTTTGTCTTCGATTCAATTAACAAAAGTCTTTGTTAACCGCCTTGCTTCTGTATCCAAGTATCGTTGACATAAACGATAAAAGAAACTTCAAACATTGCTTACAATACAGTGACCATAGAGGCCAAGACATGTAAAGGAAGCCGGTATCAAACAGCACACAGGAAGAACAGGCAAGGCAACAGGTGGCAATGAAGGAACTCCTGCATTAGAAAGAATAATCCATTGCGGTGGCATATACATATACATATACAATAACTAATATAAACAACTGTTGATCTTATAAACCACAAATAAACTCTATGAAACCTGAAATAAATGTCTCGTTTATCCACAGATCCTTCCCAAAGCAGAAGCATGAATGACATTTCGGACACACCTAGTACAGACCAGGTAAATACTGTTTTAATCTATTTTTCCTAACTTGAACTAGAAGGCTAATTTTAACACTTCCACAGGACGTGAATTTGTTGGTAAGAAGTAAAGGCAGGCTACAAATCTGAACTTTGTGCAAAGGAAAAAGCAGAAACTCAGTGTATACAGCAAATGTGTGGACTAGCGTTAGTCTTTTTCCTGAAGAAGACTCCATTTGCCATGAGGACCATTGCATGGCGTCATAAAATGCTGATCTCCTGGTCTCCTGCAGTTGGTTTGGAGTACATTTCTGTTTCCAGTGGCTGTGTGAATGATGAATTGCGATGAGGTAATGAATCTAATTGTGGCAAAACTACGTCATATGATAATGTTGAAAATAGAAAACGGGGGAAGTGACGTACGCCATAAAGCCTGCCACCCTCCTCAAAGTGCGAGTTCAAGCAAAATGGACCCCCTCTGGCCATGACAGAGGTGTAATACAATGAGTTGTAAGTTGATCTATAATGACGAAAATTATGAAAATATTTTAGGATGTTACCGAGTGTAAGCTAGTGGTGTTTGTACCTTAATCCCAGTTAAATGTGCTACCAGAAGATCAGTATATGTTCTTCAGATTCATAAGGGCAAACGTGCTAAATTAATCGCGCATAGTTGTTTTTAAATTGTGTGTTTTTCAAAACAGTCCTGTTTTTATCTTATCTCTAGATCATATTTGCAGTCCTATTAACTTTGCACCTGTTTTGTATCGGCTTGTAAAGACCTTTTGTGTAACATCATGGTTTGTCATCTGTTGTGTACAAAAGTTTGTTTTCCTCAAATTAGTTTTTAAATTTTAAAGATTTCAAAGTGTAGCTCCATGAAAGCGTGAATGTAAATAAATATTTGGAATATGGGAAATTACACGACTGTGTTGGGAAAGCAAAATACACTTTTGCTTTCCCAACTAAGCTCTGACGCAGATATAGATTTCAATTTCAAACAATTTGAAAACAATTTAACACCTTGCATGGATCTTTTTCAGTCTGTTAAATCTCTTTAATCATTCAACTGTAGCTTCAAATCTCTGCTACTTCTACAAGTGTTTGTTATATAAGCAGCAAAAATCATGTGGTATTTTTTTTGTCAAACGGGAAATATCTGTACAAAAACTTCAAAGCCATCAATAATAAAACATGCACTTGTGAACAAGTTGAGGTACGTATTTGTTCAGAAAAGCTGGATTTTGACATTTAAATTTTTTTGTTCTTGATAGTTTGCATACTTATGGGATAAAATAGGGGACAAGTTGACGAATAATTGCAACAGCATTTAAAATGAAAAAAAAATGAAAAGACAAATAGTGAAAAGGTATAAATACAGATAAAAAAACATTACTATGAGGCAAGTATATGTGTCAGTTTGTTTAGAACCAAGATGCAAAGACTATCTGTGAAAGAGGACCAGCTGGTGTATTTACTCTGAAAGCAGCATTACCAGATTATGAGGAGATTTTAATTTAAGAACCCACTGCTCCACTGCCATGTGCTTTTTGGCTGCGGTACACAAAAACAAGGCTGTGACATGGTTACTAGATTTTTTATTTTTTTTTGTAATATAACTTGTGTATCTTTCCTAAAAAAAAAAAAATGGAATGAAAGTGTAAAGTCTACGTGATACGTAATAAACCTTAGGGAGGAATCAAAGTATATGTGTACTACTAGAGGGCATTATTTAATAACAGGATGACAATTTTGTTTGTGTATATTTAGTTTAATTATATCTACAATTTGTATGTATATGTGTGGAGCCCCGATCAACTGCAGTATGCTTATCATTAACAATAGTCCCTCCTCCTGAACTCTTTTGAGAGCTTTCATCCTTTCTTACAGTTAAAGAATAAGTTCATGAAAAAGATTCCTCGTGATGCCGAAGCTTCCAATGTCCTTATTGGGGAGGTGGACTTTCTTGACAAGCCGTTTGTCTCCTTTGTACGCTTGGCTCAAGCCACAACTCTGGGAGGCCTCACTGAGGTCCCTGTGCCAACCAGGTAGACATCTCTCCTTCCCATTTCTATCATCATTTTGCCAGCCACTCAAAAATCTCTTCTTTCAGGTTTCTCTTCATCCTGCTGGGTCCTCAGGGCAAAACTAAGCCCTACAATGAAATTGGCAGAGCCATTGCAACTCTGATGGTGGATGATGTAAGAAGCTAAACGTTAGCCTCTCACCGTATAAGACATTTTATTTGATCCCATTTGATTCTTGATTCGACTTTATTCTGTTGTTCCAATCAGCTATTCAGTGATGTTGCCTACAAAGCACGGGACCGAGACGACCTGATTGCAGGAGTTGATGAGTTCCTGGATGAAGTGATTGTGCTTCCCCCAGGGGAATGGGACCCCAAAATACGTATTGAACCCCCAAAGAAGGTCCCATCAGCAGAAATGAGGCAAGTACTGGGAGCAATAATATAGTGTTCTTGTGAGAATCTAACCTGCGTTTATGGATATTTAGTTATATATTTAGTTATATTATGCTGTCTAATGCATGTCCACATATATACCATGTAACAAAGTGATGTTGCCATTGTAACTTAAAGATATATAGATCTACTGTAGTCTGTCTTATTTTGGCAAAAAAAGTTGTACTTTCCATCTTTATTAAAGGAAGTCGGTACTCAACCTAAATGAGCTGGGTCAGATGAATGGTTCGACTGGTGGGCCGGCTAGTGGAGATGATGATGAATTTCCTGTTCAGCATGAATTGGGTGAAGAGCTAAAATTCACTGGGAGGTAAGCAGAAAACTTAGAAACTATGACAAGGTTTAGGTGTCCGCAGCAAACTAGAGAAACCCAAAAAATATAATAAATTACAATGTTTCCAGATTTTGTGGTGGATTGTGGCTGGACATCAAACGGAAAGTCCCATTTTACTGTAGTGATATCTACGATGGCTTCCATATCCAATCCATCTCTGCAGTACTTTTCATCTACTTGGGTTGCATTACCAATGCAATCACCTTTGGTGGACTGCTGGGAGATGCTACGGACAACTACCAGGTTTTTAGAAACAAGGCTTGATGTCTTATTATTGCTGGAGCGAACTTGCAACTAACTTGTCTAATTTTTTTAGGGAGTGATGGAGAGTTTTCTCGGCACTGCTTTGGCAGGAACTGTTTTCTGTGTGTTGAGCGGACAGCCTCTCATCATTCTCAGTTCAACTGGACCCATTCTCATCTTTGAAAAACTGCTTTACGATTTCAGCAAGTGAGACAGAAGCCAAATGATTTGTCCTGTGCTTCATTCAGTTTCTGTTACTCATAAAGTTATCTTAGGACCATATGAAAACTAAAAAACTTCTCTGTTTTATGTAACTAAACCAAAACACAGAGACATGTAGACTTGATTCAACATAAAAATTGTGAAAGAATCCCACATCCGGGGCATACATGATATTTTAGAAGAAAGAGGAAAGGAACTGTACATTTTGAGGAAGGAACAGTTTTAACCTTTGTGGGGTACAAGAGGACAAAGCTGCATCTAGTCTCAACCAATAGCAAAGAACAAGGGTATGATGTTTCAAACAAACAATATACACTCGCAAATTATATTGAAATTAAAGGAGTTTGCAAGTGAGTGTTTAATATCTTTGTGGAGGGAGTTTTGGCCCATATCTCTTTGCTTTGCTTCAGCTTAGCTTGAGTCTGTTTAAGATGACATTCATCCCAGATTTTAGTCAAGAGTTGGTGGTTGGCCTTCAGATAACTGTTCTACTCTTCTACTACTTCATGGCTTCATCATGGCTGTTCACCACTCCAATAAGCTTTTTTGTATTGTTTTTCAGGTACTTATGTGATCTGTTATTGCATGGTCTGAAAAACAAAAGAATATAATGGAGAACCTACTTCTCAGCAATATCTTTTTTTTACACAAAGAAAGTTTTTAGACAAATCGTAAACTGACAGAGGAAATCTGTCTGCTAAATCTAACCACCACTTTTTCCGGAAAGTAACAAACCCTATGACTAAAGGTCATCGTAGTGAAAGGAGTGGAACTTAGTGATGAACCAATCACTCAATCAATGGTTATAGTCAAATAATTTTTCCTTGATTTGCTCTGACCAGTTTTTTTTTAACCCTAAAAGTTCAGCTTTTATTTGCATTATCAGTGTGATCATTTCATAAACTATTTGTTACTGATGGATTTACAACCTCTTTTCAGAAACATGCATTACTATTTTTCTCAGTGTTAGAGTCCTCAAGAAAAAAAGTTAGAAACAGCTGCTGAGACCAACAATTAAGGAAGTTGGAATCAGTCAGTAAAAGTGGAAATAACTCCTACATTAATTAATAGTGCTCAGTAATATTCTAAACAAAATGCTCCATTGCCATTGACAGCCTTACTCCTTACTTTTGCTTTAAATGGCTCCCCTCACAGGAACAACAACATAGACTACATGGAGCTCCGTTTGTGGATCGGCCTGCACTCGTGTCTGCAGTGCTTTTTGCTGGTAATTTCCGATGCCAGCTACATCATCAAATACATGACCCGCTTCACAGAGGAAGGCTTCTCTAGCCTCATCTCCTTCATCTTTATTTCAGATGCCATTAAAAAGATGGTGGGTAACTTGCAGGAATACTTGTAGACTTCCTTTTGATGATCACAAACTTGTCTTACTCATGAAACCACTTGCTTTATTTTTCACAGGTTTCATCATTTAAATATTACCCGATCAATCGAGGCTACAAGGCAGATTACGTTACATCCTACAAGTGTGTATGTGTGGCCCCAGACCAGGGTAAGTCTCCCAAATAGTGAAACATTATGAAGTTTTACTTAGAAGTTTTAGACAATTCTTCAAGAGGAATGTAAAGCCTGAGAAATTGGAGTTCCCATTTACCGCCAATGTTAACTAAAATTTGAACGTCTCAAACGTAGAAAGAGGATTGGCACTGTATTCAAAGATAAAAGGTACTGCTTATAAACTGGAAAGAAATACATGTGACCTTTCTATTCTCACTATATGACAATAAATCAGACTATTGCTGTTGAAGGTAATTTAATATTATAAAAGTAATTCAATATAGTGTATACCAGAATATTGATATCATATTATTACATTCTTCAAAGTCAATAATTACATGTTACTAAGCTTTTAAACAAAAGCACAAATGATGATCTAGAAACTAGACTAGTGTCCTGATACTTTTTAAGATAAAATTTCAAGTATTATTAACTTAAAACCAAGCTAATTGTTCTTACTAAAAAGTAATTATAAGTTAGTAATGTCTTGTTTCAAGTGTAGTAAAATGTCTGCATTACAAATTAGTCAAAAATTCTTGAAAAATGTTGATATTTTTGTAGTGTGTGTTTAAAACTAGATTCTGAACAAATGTTAATGTCTTATTCTGAGAAGAGAAAGCTATGTGTGGTATTGTAATTTTAACTGGATACAATTTTGGAAATTTTAAGTCAAATTCCAAGTTAGGGAAGAAGAAGGAGATATTTCATGTATTAAATATTAAATTATGATATTTACTCAGTAATCATCTTTTATGCATTGTCTTTTTGCCTCATTTTTGGATGCTCTGTGAAAATGTGAGTATTAAACTCAGCAGACCCTTTAATAATAGCGTTGATAAACTACTCTTACACGTACGTAAATAAAACCAGAATACTTAATCAAAGCTTTAAAAAAATTGTTTTTCCTCTTTAGCGTCTGCTCTGGGTTTAAATGTTTCAGCTCCTATGTCAGATGATAACATGACTCTGCTGGTAAGTGACCAACGGCATGTGACTTTATGTGTACTCTTTCTGATTTGTGACAATGGGTGCAAACTGCAAATGATCTAAAGCAGCACTCCAAAAAGAGCTTCAGAAATCTGAGAAGCAAGTTAGATGGTATACAGATAAAGCATGAGATCTCATTTAAAGATTTTAAACCGTAATAATTTTAGGGCTTAAAATTTTAATTGATGTAAATTTAACCTTTTAAAAAGGTTCCATCTGCCTCTTACTTACTTAAAAAACTATTTTAAACACAAACAGGGTCTACAAGATTACAAACAGTTTTTTTTTTTTGGTCAAGTTATAGTTCCACTCCATAAACAGAAAACGTATGTTGTATGTATGAAAATTGTAGAGTTTTGCCTCATTATTGTGTTACGCCAGGTTTATAAACTTTGATTCCAAGATGAGTTTTTAATTTTAGTGCTGACAGTGATTCAGGGTGGATGGATGGATATTGGCATTTCACTTTTATGTTCTGTAGTATTTTTTCTTCTGTTATCGCCTGTTTTTTTTCTTCTCTGTCTTCTTTTTGCCTTTTCACCCCAAATCCTTCACTTTGGTTTCCTCTCAATCCCTTGTATTTTTGAACCTCCTATGTCTCCTTTTGCCCTGCTCTCCTTCTTGGCTCCTAGTTTAACCTGACAGATCTGGACTGGAGTCAGCTGAGTAAGAAAGAGTGTGTGAAATATGGAGGTGTGTTGGTGGGGAGCTCCTGTAAGTATGTTCCCGACCTGGCCCTTATGTCCTTCATCCTCTTCATTGGCACCTACTCCATGACTGTTTCTCTGAAAAAGTTCAAGTTCAGCCGCTACTTTCCTACAAAGGTGAGACCTTGTGCATGGACTGCTGACCGTTGAAATATTCCCGACTTGTCCCATCTGACTTCTCATGAAACCCCTTTAGTCCAAAACCTGCATCAAAAATCTTTCAATGGAATAACAATTGCATCAGGGACTTGAATTTGAAGCGGAGAGCCAGGGGTAACCAGTGAAGCTCAATGAACAGAGGTGTGACATAAGACTTTTTAGGCTGATTGAAGACCAGACGCGCCGCCGCGTTCTAGATAATTTGTAAGGGTTTTATCGTACAAGGTGGGGAGTGCATTGCGATAGTCAAGGCGGGAGATAACCATAGACCGAACCAGGAGCTGGGTAGCATGTTGAGTAAGATATGGCCGTATATTTCTTATGTTTTGTAATGCAAAACGACAAGATAGAGAAATAGAGGCAACATAATCTTTAAAGGTCAGCTAGTCATTAAGCATGTCACCCACGTTTTTTGTTGCCTTTGATGGAGTCAGAGATAGGGATCCTGTCTGAATGTGAATATTGTGATACGTGGTCGGTTTGGCTGGAAAAACAAACAGTTCAGTTTTTGAGAGATTCAGTTGGAGGTGATGGGCTTTCATCCATTTTGACATGTCAGACAGACAGTCTGAGATGCGTGCTGAGACCGTGCGGTCATCAGGTGGAAATGACAGATAGAGCTAGGTTTGGTCAGCATAACAGTGGTATTAGAAACCTTGCAATTGAATGATTAGGCCAAGAGTGAAGGTGTATATGGCAAAGAGGAGGGGTCCCAGTACTGAACCTTGAGGAATCCTTTGGTAAGGTGGTGCACCACAGAAGTGTGACCAAGCCAGGTAACTTTGAATGATTGAACAGTTAGGTTCAAACGATTCAAACACGGAGTGCGCTCTCCCTGTGATGCCAATGCTCGAAGGCATAGACAGGAGGATGTCATGATTTACTGTGTCAAATGCAGCCGATAAGTTGTACTGAGGAGTTTGCATGTAATGATTGGATAACCTCATTGACCTTTTTTGTCACAGGACGAGGACATGTTGGCACTCCCTTACACTACCATGCAACATTTCTGGAGGAGAGTGCTCTTAAAGTGACTCCACAGATAAGAAAAGTGTAGGGCTATAGTCTAGCTAAGCCTTTTAGATATTTTTAAAAAGCTTTGTAAATATCAATGTTTTCTGGAACTGTTCATTATGTGTTCAACCCCGTCAAAAAAAAGGTTGCATGATGCTTTTTCCATTAATAACATAAAAATGAAATAATTATTGATTATAGTCTTTTTCCTCACAGGTTTTATTTCTTACTGGGGGGTGTGAGCACACTTTTGATGAATTGTATATTTAAAAAGTATATTTTAAAGATATTGTAATATCCCAGAAATCATCATGAGCTTGGAAAAGCAAAATATCACCACCTTTTGTTTAAAGATTCCTTGTGGTCCTCAATCCTTAACTTTTGACATCCAATAGACCAACGTTTCTTCAGGATTCCATTATCCTTGTTCTTCCTGCATGCCTTCTAGCTCCGTTGCCTGACAAGTGATTTTGCAATCATCATCTCCATCATGGTTTTCTGTGGCTTGGACTGTCTCATGGAGCTTGACACCCCCAAACTGCACGTACCAACTGAGATAAAGGTCCTCTCTTCTACCAAGCTACTCCTTTTTCCTTGTCCCCTATCTTTGTGACTGTTTCACGAATAATGAATGATTTGTAGCATTTTAATCAATTGTTTTCTCATTAAGTCATTATTACAAAATGCTTGTACAGTATATGATTTTTGTTTTACTTTTCTCTGTCTGAATTGTTATGTTCCCTAATTGACTGGGCACATATCGCCCATTCCCTATGTTACCCATCTATGTTTGTCCTCCTCTGTTGTTGGTTTTTGTGTTTTCATGCTGGTGGACTAGATGAGGAAGCTCATCAGTGATTTTGCCATCTTCATGTCAATCATGTCCTTTGTGGGTCTGGATATGTTGATGGGTTTAGACACACCCAAACTAATTGTTCCAACAGAGTTCAAGGTATTTATGTCTATCTGAATTATGTTTCTGAATTATGCATGTTTGCATGGTGTTTAGAAGGAGAAAGGTCATCCTAGTTTGATTGAAGAAAACAGCACGGTGGGGTGGGGGGTGGGGGGGTAATATAAACCATCTTATCATATAGTTACATTACTCTTATCAACACTTTTAGAAAGTGTTCAGTCCAGAGCAAAACAGCTCTAAAAAATTATTGATACCACTAGTGGTGGTATAATGAGTATAGCAATGTTTTAAAGGCAACTTAACAAAATAACAGAGCTCTAATTTTCTGTTAGACTCGGACCAGGTCGCTGGTCCGAGTCTAACAGAGCTGAGAAGGTATGAAAAGGCAAGCGGCTTATAAACCTGACCCAGTTCCACCAGTTCTATCAGGAGAAAGGGGCCAAAATCCAGCAAACTATCCTGAGAAGGTTTAGGTAGGATATCCCTGAACAGTCAAAGAATTCCAATTTTAAAGCAATTCAAAAAATACTGAGGAAATAATTGAAATAAATAAATATGGCAGATATTCTCTCACATTGTTATGGTATTTATCAAATATGAAACACTAGAAATTTAGTCTGATTTAACTTCAGAGAAATGGGATGTGTCTTCCTAAACTTCAGTTTCGTCTGATTTCAACGTACAATGAAGAAAAACTGATTCTGTGTGTGTTTAAATATTTAGATCCTTTGTGTATGATCTGCCAAATTCTTGAATTTTCTATAGTGCTGGAGAGCTTGCATGTGCATAACTTTAACTTTATATATTGGATGTATTTGTATAATAGCCTACACGTTCCGACCGAGGTTGGTTCGTGCTCCCGTTTGGTAAGAACCCGTGGTGGTGGTACCTGGCCAGCTTTGTTCCAGCTCTTCTCGTCACTATCTTGATCTTCATGGACCAGCAGATCAGTGCAGTGATCGTCAACCGCAAGGAAAACAAGCTTAAGGTCTGCAATCACTGAAGCTGTTGCTTCAAACTGAAAAGTTTATTTTAATCTTGATTGAGTACTTAAAAACGATTTGTCACTTCAAAGATAAACAGCAAAATTATTTTTTTGTGTGTGTGATGTTCTTCTATGTCAAACATGAAATGGAATCAAAAAAGATATGTCACTATTGTAAAATAAAATTCCAAGTAATATTAAATGTCCAGCATCCCTTTTCACTGGCTTGACAGTAGCTGTTATTTTATGTAATACAATAATTATAATGATCTCGACATTAACATACTGCATTGTTTCTTTTATGACCTAAACATCTTGCTAAGATGTTTCAATTTTGAGAATGCCAACACCCTTTTACTAATTTTGACATAGAAAGAAACAAAGAAATCCAAACAATGTGTTTTCACTGGGGCTGTACAGTGGCGCAGTGGATAGCACTGGTGCCATGCGGCAAGAAGGCTCTGGGTTATATTCCACCTTGGGTCTTTCTGCAAGGAGTTTGCATGGTCTCCCATGCGTGCGTTCTCTCCAGGTACTCTGACTTCATCCCACAGTCCAAAAACATGACTGTCAGGATAACTGGGCACTCTAAATTGTCCTTAGGTGTGAGTGTGTATGAGTGGTTGTTTGTCCTGTATGTCTCTGTGTTGCCCTGCGATGGACTGGCGATCTGTCCAGGGTGTACCCCTGGCTCTCGTCCGTTGTAAGCTGAAGATAGGGGCAAGCAGACCCACCTGACCCCAATAGGGACAAGGGTGTGTAGAAAATGGATGGATGGATGGGTGTTTTCACTGCATAAAATAATAATATGATTTTTCGTAATGGAAAAAAAAAAAAAAAACCTAAGCACTAGAAGGAGCTTAACTTCTCAATCCTGTTTCCTGGTGTCAAGCTTAAGCTTGAGCTGAAGCCTGATCCTACTCTGGTGCTGCAACGGAATGTTTCTGAAAAATGGGGAAAACAACGCGTGATTTGTAATAGATTAGAGTTTGATAATAGTTTTACATAACTCTGCTCTAGAAACACCTAGTGGCTGTGGAAAATAATTAAACTTTTAAAACTTTTTGTAAAGCAAAGTATAGAGTTTTGTGAATTCAATAGTAATAAACGAATGAATACACAGAACTGTTCATTTTTTCATTACTAGACCAACACATCATATGTTTTTTTACACGTACATACAAATGCATGAATGCATAGCAAAATTGGAAATGTTGACACCAGCTTCAGAGGAAATAAACATAATCACATGATTTCCCTGTTCCTAGGAGATATGTTGGTGTGGCACCAAATACTTGGAATGTATTGAAATAAGCCAGGTATTCTGTGGCCCATAACAATGGTTAAAAACACCTTCTTGTACTGACATGCTACCGCAGAAAGGCTGTGGTTACCACCTGGACCTGTTCTGGGTGGGTGTGCTGATGGCTGTGTGCTCCCTCATGGGTTTACCCTGGTATGTCGCTGCCACTGTTATCTCCATCGCCCACATTGACTCTCTGAAGATGGAGAGCGAATGCAGCGCCCCCGGGGAGCAGCCGCAGTTTCTTGGAGTCAGGTAAAACGTTTCCTATGCAGCCACAATGAAGAGTCCCAAAGACATGATTTTACTTAGTGGAAATGACTGATAATTTATAGTTTGTAAATCTCATCCCAAAACGTTGTAAATACAAGTTCCTAAATAATTAAAGGAAACTACGTGATTCTATGTATATTTGATGCCAAGAATATGGGTTATTTCTAGGGAGCAACGCCTGACAGGCATTCTGGTGTTTGTGCTGACCGGACTCTCTGTCTTCCTTGCTCCCGTCCTTCAGGTCAGTGGCAGGATTATGAAATACGTCCCTGTCATCATTATGTTTATTCTTTTTCTGTGAATCATTAGTATTTTGCTGTTCTGTCCAGTACATCCCAATGCCAGTCCTGTACGGAGTCTTCCTTTACATGGGGGTGGCATCACTGAGTGGTATTCAGGTACGATCAAAAGTAACAACTGTTACTTTAAGATAATAAGACCACAGTTCTCAGCTTGAACCTTTTTAGGGCTTAGACATGTAAAAGATACAGTCTTGTACAGCTTCATTGTCAATATGTTGGAAATTCAGATAAATGCAGTGTGAGCTATTAAAATCACCATATATACTCATATTTAGGGGTTCAAGAAGAATTTTATATAATATATTATTTACAAAAATGATCTTACTTGCTATAAATAAAAATATAACTTGTATGTGTCCTTATAAATAAAAATATGGGAAATCCACTGATAGCAATTAATGTTATATTTTTGTTTTTCACTGACATGAAATTGCATTATTCTATATATATACTTGAATATTTTATTTTATTTTATGCTTTTTTAAGGAATCAAATACCTGCTTTACTATTTCTTAGATAATTTCTTGTCAGTATGCTTTAACACATCTACACCTCTTTTCATGTCAGTCTTATGCACAGTCTCATCTGAGTGGGTGGTGCCAACACTGGGCTTTCAAATATAATAGGTCTAAAGTGGACAAAGTCCAATATAATATTTTAAATCATATTTTATGAATGAATAATGCATTTTAATGAATGTATTTCTCATGTAAGCATTTATGTCTTTAAGAAAATCATGATAAAATAATGACCTTATTTTATTTTCATTGCAATGCAAGAAATATTTCCTCTATTACTCTAGGCCTATTGTCGCGCAACGTTTAGATGCATACCTGAATCAAATGGCTGAATTACCTTCTCAGCATTTTTAATAAAAAGACTCATTTTTAATAAAATTCAGAAACATTTGTAACTTTATAGTTTGAGACACTATTTTTTCGAGAGGAAACAAACCTTCTGTATCAGACCAACGTGTCTTTTACTAATATAGTGTTGGAGAGCTCGCATGCGCATTGCTTTGGTTGCAAAGTAATAAATGTGTCTTTATTCACGGGGAGATTTTTCTGTTATCCCACAGATTTATTATTTAAAACATCTTAGACTGCAATCCTATTCACAAACATGGATTTGGGATGCAGCAATTATTCACAGCAAATCAACTTCATACCTACAAAAGTATCCATCCATAAAACAATGAAAAAAATGAACATTTCAGTCGTTCACTGAAAATCCAGAAATAGGATTTTTATAAATTACTACATCATACATGCTTAATAGGCTCTATTTTGCATCATTGGACAGTGTTTATTATGGACTACTATGGTTTTTGTATATAAAAAAAGACTTGTATAAATTACTTTTCCAATGCCAAAGTGGTGTTTTGGTTTAATGAATTTCAGTTCTGCTTAGACCGGCGGTCAGACTCGAAAACTAACTATTACATACTCATAGTAAAAAGCTCCTCTAGTGAGATATACTAAAGACAGGAAACTATTCCTGGAGTACTCCAGAGTAGCATGTGTTTTTCATGATTACATATTGTAAAACCATTAGAACACAGAAATATGGCAAAACGTGTGGAAAAAAAGTGCAGAAATGTCCTCATTGATGAAACGTTTTATTGTAATTTCAAAAAATGTGTCATGTAAAAATAAAATCTAGCCTGTAAGCCTTCATTATCTTCTAGATCCAAGCATCATATTGTACAGCAACATGTTTTACCTCTATGTTTTTTAGTTCTGGGAACGAATCAAGTTGTATTTGATGCCCCCCAAGCACCAGCCAGACTTTTCCTTCCTGCGCCACGTCCCCCTGAGACGTGTCCATCTTTTCACACTGGTTCAGATCCTGTGTCTGGCTATTCTTTGGATCCTTAAGTCCACCTTCCTGGCCATAATCTTCCCAGTAATGGTGAGGATTTAAAAAATTTTTTAAATCTGTTTAGCCCTGCCTTTTGTGTCTGGTTGACAGTTTTTGTTCAGATGGTGGAGTTGCATGTTTACAATGATTTTACAGAGTATTTATAAAAAAACAAGTTGTAAATAACAAAAGGAGTCAGATGGCAGTGCATACTTATTGGAATTCATTTTGAACCCCATAATAGATCCTGGTATATTCAGCCAACTATATGATCATAGGCAATAAAATTAATTACATAATTTACCAATAGGCTTCATTATAACCTGAGCCATCTATTGAAAGCTATTTTAGGTTTCTATAGAATCCCAACTAAATTTTCCTAAACTTTTGGAAGACTAGTTGGACTTTAAATCACACAAGGTACCTTAATAATGTATTCATTTAAAGTTATTTATTAATATTTATTTCCTAATCCGTCAAAGCAAAAGCTGTACGTACTAGCAAAATGGCCTCTTTACTAGATCAAATTTAATTTGTTTTTTAAGACATAAATGGACTATTGGACCAAACTTGGAAAAGGCTGTGATGTGCAATAAAATAAGTCAACCTATAGCAGCACAATTTAAATGAAAAATGACAAGTTAAAGCTTTTCTGACCATGCAACTGTTCCAGTGCAGCTTAATTTAATTTACCACTTTAATTTACTACCTTCTAGCGTCTTAATTCATTTGTTTTTCCGTCTGGAGTAGATTTTGGGTCTGATGGTTGTGCGAAAGCTGCTGGACCTGATATTTTCACAACATGACCTGGCCTGGCTGGATGACATCCTGCCGGACAAAGACAAGAAGAAGAAAGAGGATGAGAAGAAGAAAAAGAAAGAGAAAAAGGCAGCTGAGCCGGAGAGCGATGAGGAGGTGAGAAAATGATGCTGCTCTAAGGAGCAAACGTTATTGCTACGCCGTTCTGATGAAACCACTCTTACTCTAATGTCCAATATTGTGATTCTATTTTCTTGAAATTGGGGATGTGATTTAATGTGTCGCTCCATCTGCTGCAGGTTTGTTATTTCTGACTAATACTGTATGTTTCTCCTCTCTTTCCCACAGTGTTGCTGAAAAGGCACTGTATAACACTTACTACAGTCTTCTTGTCTGTCCTTCCTAATCTGAATGCAAATTTCTCCTCATTCCATATTTTCCTGAACTGTAGAAATAGTTCTTTAACTTAATCACACCCATTTTTAAAATGTAGAGGAGGCTGATAGTACTCTGTATTTTGTTACTGTTTACATAGCTTGAATACTGAATTACTTAGAGATTACCCAAAGGTTTGACTTTCATACCCTCACTTGGTCTAAACCTTTTATTTTACTTCAGGTCTTCAGTAGTTACAGTCAAAGATGTAAAAAGGCCAAAACTACTTCTAAAATAAATATTTGTAACTTTTTATGATTGTTAAACATGTTTTTAACACACAGAACTGTTTTTTTGAGCGACAAGTTTAGCACTTTTTGGGTATTTGAGGCAACATTATTGATAATAAATCAACATTGGAACACACAAATGATGAAGAATAACTTTCTTTGACAGTAACACAAACAAAGAGTGCATTTCCGTTTTTTCTGTTCAAACGCAAAAGTACTTTAAACCTGGGCCCTGTATCTTGTTCTGTTTTGGGAATGTAAGAAAAACTCTGTGTTCAATTTTCTCACAGTACAAACAAAAACTTCTACTCATTTTAATAGGATTTCATGTGAAGGAGCAGCACCTAGTCTAAAATTATTATGATGTGACAAATTTACAACATTTGCTAGTTTTTTTTAACACTTTGCGACATTCATATGTATTTCATTTGTATTGAAAATCTAATGACATGCATTTAGGGAAAAAATAATCATTAAGTAATCATGTCACGGTTCACTATGACCTGATAACTGTAAAAAATAAGGTTTGTTGAGAAGATTTTATAATTTAGGCTAAATTAGTTGGCCCAATACAATTCCACAATCTATTATGTTTTCCGGGAAAAAAAATGTCTACAGTTAAAATGACACATCTTGAAGCACATTAAGGTGATAAGCTTTAAATGAATTAGCCATAACACAAGAAAAGAAAATCCTCAGTAAGTCAGTAAAAAAGACAGAATCTGAATATTCTCTGGACTGGAAACTAACTCGCTGCATTCACTCATGTTATTCTGTTAACCTACTTACGTAAAACTTATCTTTGCACTTTTTTAAAATTGCCTACAAACCCCGAACGTTACTTGTCTCTTTTTATGAAAGTATTTTAGTTTTTTATGTTTCAAATAATATCCTTTAAGAGTGAAAGTAAATATAATAAATAATAATAATAAAACAGTCTATGTTGTTGAACAGAGGAGGAAATAAAGATCAGAGCAATATGTAAATCATTTATCCTAAGCAATTTTTAACCCAGACAACCTCTTATGTGAATAATCCTTGGGAATCTCTGATGAACAACATTAGCTTGGTGGCAGTCTGTGAGACGCTAGTGGGTAAGGCTTGCTCAGTTAACCCGGCTAAAACATGCCAGCCTGGAACATCAGGATTCCTCAGCTCTGGTCTGGAACCGCTTCTGGCATTTGGTATTGGTGAAGCTAACGATCCCTCCTCTTCCAGGGTAACTCCGACTGGCATTTGCTAAAAACTCAAATCAGAGACATATCTCTGTTTGGGAAATTGGTAATTCAAAGATTACTGGTGCAGAATTATGATAATAACCAGGGCTGAGGCTTAGTCCTCTATCCATGATACACATAATGGGTTCTTAGTAGGCTGAACGTCTGTATCCAATGCTGGGAGGAAGAAGGCCTCTCTTCGCCAGCGAAGAAAAGGAGGGTTGCACTGTCAATACTGTCTTGCGATAAGCATAGAAATCGAAGAGCTCCAGGCTCAATAGTTTTGTTTCAATTGAAATTACTTCTTTTTCTGCTGAATTTAGTAGATTAATTCATAGCATTGTGGGATTACTAGTTGTAATACTAGCCTCCCTGTTGTTTGCAGTTCAGCCCATCATGGCTAGAGTCCCAACCAAATGCTTCTTCTCAGTCATCTACAAAAGTCAGATGTGCTAAGTTTTCCAGAGTAACCCTATATCTTGGTTGCTTCTCTAAACCATGATGTCTTTTAATTATCCGTCCTTTAATTATCGTCCTTTAATTATAGGCAAGGCAAGTTTATTTGTATAGCACATTTTCGTGTACAAGACAATTCAAAGTGCTTTACATAGGAAAAAGAGAAGAAAGTGAAACAATAAAATAAACTTTGAATTTAAAAGAAATAAAATAAAATAAAAATAAAATAATAATAATAATAGTAATAATATTCTCAGTTGCTATATGCACAGTTAAATAAGGCTGTTTTCAGCCTGGATTTAAACAACAGCAGAGTTGAAACCTGTCTCACCTCTTCAGGAAGACTGTTCCAGATTTCAGGAGCATAAAACTGGAATGAAGCCTCCCCTTGTTTGGTCCTGACTCTGGGCATCAGCAGGAGGCCACTACCTGAGGTTCTGAGAGTCCTGGCTGGTTCATATGGCTCTAACATGTCAGATATGTACTTTGGGGCTAAGCCATGAAGAGACTTGTAAACAATCAAGGCTGTTTTAAAGTCTATTCTTTGAGTGACTGGAAGCCAGTGCAGAGATTTGAGCACTGGACTAATGTGGTCATATTTCCTGGTTTTGGTCAGAACTCGAGCAGCAGCATTCTGGATGTTCTGAAGCTGTCTTAAGGCCCGTTTAGAAAGCCCAGTGAGAACGCCGTTACAGTAGTCTAACCTGTTAGAAATAAAAGCATGAATAAGTCTTTCTTGGTAGGTTTACATATACACTATGTTCTTTCTATTTTCAAGTAACCGATTAGAGTTCACTGAGATTCAAGCTTGGAATATTGTTTATACCTTTAAACTTCTCCACAACGTTTTGCTGACCTGCCTGTTGTGTTAAACTGGTCTCCATGATTGCTCGCTAAAGTTCTCAAGCAAACCCTCAGTGACTAGTTGGATTTGTACTAAGAACTAAACCACACACTGATGGACCCGCTTTTCTAAAATTATGATTTCAAAAGGCAATAGGCTTAATGACTGGATCACCAGATCATTCAAAGATTAAAACACTAAAACTCATGAAGTATATACAGAGTTTTTACAGTACGGCTGTTTCCTGTTAAGGTACAAAAGCCTTTAAAGCCATTCACCAAGGGGTACAGGGCTCAGGTTGAAAAACTGTACAATGCACGGTAAAGACTTGAGTTCCACTTGCATGTCAACTGCCTCCTGTTTCCCCCAGTCCATCAGTCCATCTCCAGTGAAGATTCAGATGGAGGCCATAGGCCTTGACATAGACTCAGACCCCACCCAGGTTAAGCCCTGCATTAAAAACCAAACATTCCAGTGAGTACACCAACCACTTCCTATTCCTACCTTCTGTTTTCTTTATCAGTATCTGCTAAGATGTAATCCTTTGTACGTTTCATGGTGTTTTTGAATTGTGTCAAGTTGTTCTTTTCACAGAGTATGAACAGAGCATTGGTGTAATTTTTTTTGTGCCTTATCTGTGCTTTTGAATGACTTTAAGATTGTTTTCTGGTTTAACGCTTTCATATTTGAGGTTAAAGAAATCTTTATAATGCCAGTTAGTGTAAACATTTGTTACTCATTGGGAATTGATTTTAATGCTTTCTATTTATCTAATACTGACTTCATGTCTTTGTGTTTGTTTCTTTGTACATGCCTGTGTTTGCTTGCTCTGTGTCGTTTTGTGCACGTTTTCTCTGCTCGTGTTACGTACATGTGTTTCTTCACAGGAGATGAACCCTTATTCAACAGTAATGTCTGATCAAAATGAACATGACCGCAGGTACTGTTGGTTTCCCCCGCCTTTCCCCTACAGATATTTATCCTTCTGATAGGAACATGGGCTAGAACTACACTTCCAGACCACAACACACTTGGCTGCAACACAGACATGGCCACTGTATCACTTGTATTACATGTATATATTAGATTAGATTATACTTGATTGATCCCAGAGGGAATCAATATATGAATGCTAAGTCAGGATTTTTAGAAGGAAGGATTTGTATTTGGATGTCAATTTGGATACTACACTAAATATGTATAAACAAGTATGCAGTGATGTTATGGCTGCTGTTTAATAACTAAGGAAGATATTCTAGATTTGAAGGAGGTTTGAAATCTAGTGCACTGTGTAAACTAAACAACATGCAGAAAAAATAGCTTCTTCTTGTTTTAATAAATGTATGTTCTAAAAGTATTTTTTTTTATCTGGAAAGTGAATTGTTTTGATTAGACCTAAGACATAAAAAATTGTCTTGGGGGTTTTCTTACACATTCAGCTTATTGTCGTGTTAAAGTAAACTGTTTAAATACAAGCTTTGGTTGTTCAACAGATCTAATATTTTTTTCCACACATCCTCTTAGACTCAGTTTTGGAGGCCTTCATGGTATGCAGTGATTATCAAGACATTTGGTCCGTGTTAGCCAATAAAGTGAGCTAAGCTCAAATGCTTCGTTGTCCCTATCCATTAAATTGTCCATACTTCTACATTAGTGTACGTGCATTTCTTAGTGCATTAACTGGGTGGTGGAAAATCAAAGCTCAAAAAACATTGAATAAAATGGGAAAACAAATGCAGTACAATGAATTAAAAGTAATGAAATGTAATAAACAGACTTTTTATCCTATAAAATTATGTTTGATGCCGGCCTCCAGATTAAAATTCTCATAACTTTTAGTTCAACCTGTAAAATTCTAGTTACTTGTGCATCATAGAAGCAGTTTTTATTAATTTTGAGAAAGAAAATGTTAACCCTATTACGCATGACTCAATTGGTTTTAAAAACATGTGTATGTTATGTCATTATCATTTGCCAATATAATTACAGTAAAAATGAAGTATACTGATAAATGCTGAATAGTCATTCCCTCTAAGTCTAATCATCCTTATTTATTACTAGAGTTATTACAAACAAAAATAGACTAGTTGTGAAAATCTGATAATTGTATGTCTTTATTTAAATTTATTTATTTTAAATTTTGATGATACTGTCATTGACATGAATTTGTGATTTTGAGAAAATTAACTATCAATTCTAAATAAGTGACATGCTTTTGCAGGTGAACTACATTTAGCAGTTTTTACTAAAAGTTTTGAGAAATCAACTAGCTGATGTAAAAAATGTAATAGTGATGTGTGGAGATGTCCTTAACAATATTGTGGTGTGCTCCAATTATCATCATGCCAGATCTGGAAATGAGGAATTAGTTTTACCATAGTGAGAGCCTTGAAAAAAGGGTAAACACCTTGGAAAATTATATTATTTTAATTAATTATTTAGTCCTTGTAAAAATGCTTTTGCACTAGATGTGATGTGCCTGTGGAAAAATGAGGTATTTTAGGTTGGAAAAAATATGGGATATCCTAATTTAATAACCTTTAGAAAATCAATTTTTCTTAAATCCTCTCTGATAGAAAACAGATAGAAGCTCTGAACGAGACCTAATCATCATCAGTATAGGCTGTAAAAATACAAATGCAACTTTTATCTGATGCGGTTTTATCAGTGCGGTTCTAATGTGATTCTACTGTGATTTTAGGAGAATTACCAGAAATCTGTGGTAACAGGTCTTTCTAATAAGAATGGAATGTATTCAATTGACATCAGTACTGAGTTGGAACACACCTAAACTCCCACTCCTGTCCAAATTAAACCTTATAATCACAAGTAGTCATTCCACGTGTCATTAGATGTGTATCAAACATGATACAGATAAATAGGCTAATCTGTCTCACAAAGGAATATTGCAGAAATAAGAATAATAGCTTTGGTAATCACTGAATAATTATGTTCCCAGGCTCAAACCAAATCCCAAAAGTCTATTTTTAACATTGTTCTTTCACTTCTCCCTTTACAGTATGTGAACAGAAAAAGTTGGTGAGATACAATTAGTTATGTGACGCCTCTCAGCAGGAATCTTACAGAAAGCATGTTTCAGTTTCTTCACGCAGCAACAGTAAGGTCACTATGAGTAAATAATAAAAACCCATCAACTATTTGACACTCATTCATGTTATGACTAGAAAAAAATTTGTTTTGTTTAGATTTCAAAAGTAGACCAACAGAACCTAGTTCATAATTCAGAAATAGAAGGACAATTATATTGTTAAAAGATGTTAATACGTGAAAATCTGAGATTTTGAATCTTTCTTTATAGAGCAACCTCCTGCAACACAATTGAACTAAGTGCCACAATAATTGGTATTTTAGTTACACCAAAGTTTAGCATCAAGCTTTTCTTGGCTAGTTGAGATAAATGCATTCCTAAAACACATCAAGAATAAGTTTATTTATATAGCGCCAATTTACAACAGATGTCGTCTCAAGGCAATTTACAAGAAAATCAATTAAAATCAAAGATACATCATAAACAAATCAAGTTGAAAAAGTTTCCAATCTAAGGAACCCCAGCAGATTCCATCGAGGCTTGTGTTGTTGTTGACTTTACAGCAATCCCTCATACTGAGCATGCATGTAGCGACAGTGGAGAGGAAAAACTCCCCTTTAAAAGGAAGAAACCTCCAGCAGAACCTGGCTCAGTACAAGCAGCCATCTGCCACGACCTACTGGGGTTTTGAAAAGACAGAATACATTTAATCACACTGACAGAAATGACGTGATCCAGACAAATGGGACACTGGTCAAACTATTTTACAGCAGTGTAAACGGCCTAACGTCTAAACATTATTTGTTTTCTTACTTTTATATTACTGATGTGAAACATGCATCACAATTCTGCACCCTAAGAATCCAGACATGGTAAATCTGTACATACACAACGTCTGAGACCAACAGTAAACACCTTTAAAAAGGATCCTGACGATGGCCTCCATTGTTACTTCTGTATCGTCTCCATTCTGAAGCATAATTTTCTTTTTTGGTAAACCATTCACACACTCGTCCGATGGTTGTCACATTTAGCAATATGAAAAATGAATCAGAATTGAGCATCAAGACCAATGTATGAATGGAAAGACCACAAGTACACAAGCATGTTTAATGTAATCGCCAATTTTATATAAATGTTTGAGTTGTGTTTTATGAGGACAGCTTAGATATTTAATAGCTGTATTGCTGCTTCAGTTACCAACATGTACTGAAACAAACCCTATAAATCTTAAGATGAGTATTTTCTGCCAGCCTGCTTTGAACATGGAAAGTGAACGACAGTAAAGTGTTCTCTCACTGTTTCCCAGCATTACGCTGCACCTGAAGATCTCCTGCCCTCCTTCACCCACTCACTCCCAGACGAGCCTCGCCTCCAGGGACAATCAGCCCCAGCGGTCAAACCATCCCATTCCCCAAGTCAATATCCAGGTGGATTCAGACTGCGAGCGTGAAGAGTCTGACTTCTCCTGCAAACAGCAGCAGCATTTTAAGCTGCCGCTGCCAGTAACACCAAGAGGCTGTCACAGACGACCGCACGCTCTCTTCCGAGACTCCTGCGCAGAAACCATTCTATAAACAACCTTGCAGAAATATAGTCACAAAAATCCATGTGCTGAATTGTACCTTGTGATCTCCCTTTGTGTCTAAATTATGTTTAAGTCAGCCAAATGTGGAATGAGTACAAATCGTTTCTGTCCAAGTAAATCTTTCACACCCTGTTTCAGATGTGAACTGAAAACAAAATATTAAGCCTTGAATAATCCCAACAAACCCTATTGTTTTTGGAGAAGTATTAAAACATGTAAATCACACCAAGTTTAAGTGTTAAAGCACATCCCAGATATAAATTTTGTTCTAATGGAAACTTGATCCGAGTGGTTTTGTTAAATAATTTTACACTGACTTAAGTGAAGGGAGGGTTAAGTGACAGACTCCATTAAACAACATTTGTAAACCTTTACAAACAGCAGTATCTGGAATGAAAACAGATATTTTAGCATTTTAAATACCAACTGCTAATTTTACCGGGATTTCTTTGACACATGACTAAACACTGCATCATGTGTAATATTTGTTACAAGGTGGTCAAAATCTTTCTTCCAAAACAACTTTGATCACCATTGAGTTACTGTATGCAAAGAAACTTTAAAAGCACTTTAAAAAGGCATAGTTTAAAATTCTCACCCAGTTTGTGTGATTCAAAACTGGAACATGAGCTAATCATGTCATCTTGCTGTTCTAGCACAAATTTATTTTAAAGCTATAAAGAGCAGCATCTATTCTTGATCCATTGTCATCTAACCTGAAGTACCTGCAGGTAAACTAGTTACTGACCAATCTAACTCACTGCCCATTACATCATTTCAGTCCCGTACGAGCCACCTCACCAGGGAAGACCAGCACAGTAAAGATTAGAGATTTAACGGCTTCTGTCGAGTTGCATCAAGGTTGAGCACCAGCTGATGATTACTAAAACTTTCCCACATGTTAAGCTTTAAAAAAAATAAAACCCTCCACTCCACTTTTCTAAGGCGTTTCCATAAAATTTAAAGAGGAATGTAGAAATGGTTGTAATTCTCAAGCCATTCTGCAGCCAGACATGCCTAAAATGTAACAAATGTAGATAAAAAAAATGTTTTTAGATTGTTAATTCTAACGTACCTGGTCTCACCTGTTGAGCTAGAACAGCCCTTGTACTCTGAAGGAAACTGATTAATCAATAGCAGGTGTTTGAGCCGCAGCATTTATACCCAACGGTCTGTATCCTTCAGCTAATCCATCAAAGGAACTATGTCATAAGGTCAACCACAACTGCAGAAACTAACGCTCAATAACTGATGATAATTTACAATCAATGTAAAGTCAGTGAAAAAGGTACTTTTTTGACTGAAAATACATAAGGACAATGGACATGGCTTGAACAAAGGTGTTCGGCCATGGACAGTCACTCCCAAAAGCTCTCTGCACCTCGTTCTTCTACTGATCTGTAGTTACTGACTTTGCAGAAAGATGGCTACCTTTGCACACTAAGTTCCTCAGCATCCACTGGCACCAGCAAATTGGACTGTTTCCACAGGAAGCGTCCCTATCACGATACAACAGGAGAATTCACTTAACGTCTGAGAGCGGCCCATTAATTCAGAAGGATTAGAAGATGTCGGCCAATAGCTGAAGAATTTTAAGCAGTGATTTGAATGCCTGAAAGTAATGAAGAGTGAATACTTTTACAAATATACTATATTGTTTTTGTTTTGTCTACATGGACTTGAGAAGAGGTGTGAGTTCTTTGTTGTTCTAATGATCGTTTTCTGTCGTTGCACTCACAAGTATCTCTGGATAAGGGTGCCACCAGTTATGCACAGTAACTGCGGGAGGTCATTCTGGTTCTGTGAGTGTCTTTTGGTTCATTAAACTTGTGCGTGGGTTACTCTGAGAGCTGGGTATTACCAAGCATCTGGTAAAAAGCGTCTCTAAAGATCTTTTAAATGCAGCAGGGAAGCCACTTGAAACAGTTACCATGCAGCAAGCCTTGTACTCCGATAAGAATTCCTGCTGGCAACAGAAAGAGTCATGAAGACAATAAAGGAGGATGGAGGTAGAGACAATTTGCCTCATAGCCATTATATATTTGTAAGACGACAACATTAGAAAAGGGAAAAGCTATTTGTCAGACAGAATGGATGTCAAGGCTGTGAGCAGGAATTTCTTTAAGGGAATCTTGCTGTTTTAACCCTCATGATCTAGGGATTTAAGCCGACTTTGTGTTATAAAACATTGTTTGGTTGTGACCTGTATGACCCCTCTGGAAAAACAGCGATGAGTGTTTTAAATATTGAAGTCCAAAAAAAAAAGTAATCGACCAAATTCACTCCTTGGTTCTTTTTGCATTAACCTTCAAAATGTTTTTGTCATATGGGCAATGTGGCTCCCTGCCCAGGATGGCATACAAGAAAGGACAGCACAGGTGCTGCATTGATTGAATTGGATACAAGTCAGAAATTAAATGGTATTTCAAAGCTTGGACTGTCTTACCATTTGTGTCCAAACTACCATTGTCTAACAGTAACGGTTTATCTCAATACCGGAGGGCTCCAGTCTTCCTTTAGTTTTTTATTTATAATTCTCCTTCTATTCTGTGGTTCTCTGTCTCACAAAGTATAAGGTGCATCTAGCAATGAGACTTACTGTCTTACGTAAGAAAACATGTTTATATTTACTAGATGGTGTCACATTAAGCCACATTAGTTATACTGAGCAGATCCTAACTTATGATTTAGATAGCAAATTAATAAAATGTGTCCCATACCTTTTCATAATCATCCACAGCTAAGCAAGAAGGTACTATTCTAAGCTTTCTAGACCAGCAACCCTAATAATGTTTTGAAGTCCTATTTTACTGCTTGGGATGCACAAGCAATGGATGAGAATAGTCCAATAACAAAAATTAGACATTTTTTCATATACTGTATGTTCTAGTTAGATCTTGAAAAACTACTTTTAATCCTTTTTCATTCAAGTTTTGCTTCTTATCTAGGTAAATTGATAATATTACTCCAATCATAATGAAAATGTACATTTATTATTCTTCATAAAACATCACATTTACAGTACATCAAAATAAATACATCCTCTTCTGGGGTCGAGTTGCACTTTAATATTCATTTGTTAAATACAGCTACGCAATTCACCAAAGAAGCCTGCATATTTCATTACGCTCTAATCATCAGCCGATGTGTTGACTCCAGGGAACGTCGATGAATCCAGCTGCACGAGAAAGGAAGAAGAGTTCTGCATCATCCTTCAGGTATCAGAGTTCAATGAAACTTCTCTATAGCTAAAACCAGAAGGTCCGAAGTTGGACTAGAAGGTCTTTGGGGTCACTGCAAGCAGGACAACTGGGGACAGGAGACTTTGTGTTTCAGGATAACTAGTTTTAAAGCTATATTTTCCTTCCTAGTACTGTTAGTTATTGGAAGAGAACATGACTTATGAATGTGGATGAAAAATATTTCTCCTATTTTATAATTTCATAATGAGCTTTGATAGTTAGCAGCACTTCAATAACTGAAAAAATGCAAAGTTCCCCAATCAGATGTTAACATGTCTCTTATTAACCAGTGATTATAGCAAAAATAACACATATAACCTACAATGAGAGGAAAAAATGTAAAAATATACTTGCTTCGCATTCCTGTAACACCATCCGATCAAATTAATACTTAAAGACTTTTGTTTTCACTCTGTATCATCTGCCTTGTGTTTCTAAAATATAATAATTTAAATAAAAAACCGTCTAGTATTACATCTCTGTACATGTAATATTGTAAAATATGTAATGTGAGCTACAGCTAAATTGGAATTGCAGGGATGCTGCTACCCCCTGCTACAGAATGTATGTAAATGCTAAACTAATGTTGTAGTCATGACTCGTGATACTTCATCCCATTATTCGCTATGCATGTTCTATGCCTGCACTGACGAAGGTTTATTTTACTCAGTGGCTTAAACTGAGGAGAACCTGTTGTTTTGTTTTTTTTTGAAAATGAAGTAACTTAGTCTTTCAGAAGTGTTCTGATTTAGCCACACTGAAATGCTTTGAGTTGGAGTGAGGTACAGACTTTGACATTTCCATGAAAAAATCTTTATTCAGATTTTGTTTGAGTAACTTTTCAACCTTCATAAAATATTTTCATAACTTTATATTATATTATATGTCGACTTACAGCTCGTTTAATGACACCTCTGTTATGGCCAGAAGGGGTTAAACGGCACTAAGCAACTTTGAGGGTGGCAGGAACCCAGTAACACAAAACAACTGCATGTGTGCTGACTGCTTTACTGCATATACATCACTTCCCCCCGTTTCCTATTTTCAACGCCATCATGACATTGTTTCAACACGATGAATTTATCACCTCATCGCTATTCATCCTTCACACAGACAATGGGAACAGAAATATACTTCAATCCAACTGCAGGCGACAGGGAGCACAGGATTTTGTGACGCTATGCTTGCACTGGTTCTCATGGGAAATGCAGTCTTCCTTCAAGCAAAAGTCTATCACCATCTGAACCTCCATCGTACTAAAACCTCTATGAGCTATGATGTTTTGTTTTTTTCCCCTAAAATGTTAGGTAGGGCAGATGCGACAGGAGTTACACAAAAGCCTTGGGGAATGCGAAGATGCTTCTTCCGATACACATGAAAAAGCAGCTAAAGAAGAAATATTTAAAGGGCCACATTTTCTCAAATGTAAATCACCAGTGTGTATTATTGCGTAATTTTTATTTATTTATTTTTATCGGTCTTAAGTTTATATCTGGTGGATGTGTGTGACTTTATTTGGTAATTTTATTAAAAATAAAATAAGATTCCACACTACTCGGTTTTAGCTGATTGCCAGTAACACCATTCTAACCCAGAAAACCAATTTAAAACCACTTCAATCTATTATTTACATTAAGCAGCACAGCCGAGCCCCCTATTTTCTGGTACATATGGGGTTATAGACTCCAGCATCATTGTATCTCCTTCAACCAGCTTGTTCTATTTAAATTGCATTAAGTCATAAACATTACTGTTCAATAGTTATATGAATTAAAATCTAAAACGTATTCACTGTTTATTTCCTGCTTGTAGACAATTTAGGATTTAGCACAGAAATGTTGAACTCTTCCAGTAACAAATATAACTACAAAATACATTAATTGTTTTGTTTTTTTACAGGATGAAACAAATACTCACAAAAAAATAATTAGAAATCTAGTGTTTATGATACCCCAAAAAGAAAAGCTTTTGACTGTCTAATTTTACACTCCTACCACAGTGTCCTGTCCCCAAATGTCTTCTTCATCATCTCCCACTGATGTGTCACCGACTAGCTTTCATATCTCTTTGCTTTACGGTTCCTCTTCAGCTTCCCATTATGTCTACAAAAGCTATCACATCAAAGAAGGTGAGAACAGGATGAGTTAGTGTTTCTTGTTGCTTGGGAGGGGCTTGGACATCATTATTTGTATTTACATGGCCACCTCCTGGGTCAAAAGGGTCAGGGAAGGAAGATGAGGTGTAAGCACTGGTCGGCTCAGAAGTGTCTTTAGAAATGTCTCATATTGATACTTCATATTCACGAGTGTCCTGCTGAAAACGAAGCGGAGTAAAAGAGGCAGTGTTAGTTGAAATCATTTAAAGACAAATTACAGATAGTTCAGTGCTGAAGGGCATATATCATAATGTTTCATCATAACATTTTCTTATTCAGTTATATATGAGATTGTTAGTCATATTAAGTAAAAAACACTAAACATTTTCAAGTAAAACAAGTATAAAAGGTATAAAAACAACAACCTTGAGCCCAAACACATGGAAGAAAAAGTAGCAATCTTCTGCTACTTTGTCCAGTCCATATGTTTTTCACCATAAATATAATAAAATGTGCATTTCTTGCAGCATTCAGTTCAGATTCCTACATTTATATTTACATTTATGCATTTTGCACGTAGCGTTTTTTTCTTTTGCATGGTTTCTAACCTTACTCTACTCTACTCTGGAACCGGCATTTCAGAGTAAAACATAATATTTGTTTTTTGAGCCTTCAGAAAGGAGCAGTTCTGACTGAAGCTGCATTAAAGGCACTCAGCTAACAGATTGTGCAATGTCAATTCAAGGTAATGCCACACATATGGTAGCTGGAAAGGAAATAACCAGCCTGTTGCTTAGCCAACTGTCTAAATGCTGCTGCTTATTATCATAGGTAAACATGCAGGACGGACGTTTGGAGAGACAGGGTATTCATTTAGTTAAGATCACAATTTGTGGATGGCAGTTACTGTTTTGCACTTACAGGAGTTTTTTCCTTCAAATTAGCTCCAGTGTTTAACTTGTAATAAACCTTACTAAGCACCAGTTCTTTATGTTTCCACCGCTCTAACATGCAAATGAAAAACAGAGCCATCTGCAAAATATCTGCTTTCGCAAGGATGCTAGAGACAGCTTTGTAGGGAGCAGCAGCAAATCAAAAGATTGTGAGCCCCTCGTTTACAAGGCAGGAGTCAGATTTGAGTAAGAATAACACAATCTGAGTGGCTTTTTTGATCTTGAACAATCCTGTCAGAATGTAAACAGTGGAGTGAGCTGTATCACAGCTAATTATTTCACATTGTATCCATTAATATAATATTTCACTAAGTTCTTTACCATTCTTGAGTTTGGACTGGTGACGAGAAAAATTTGTCTTTTTATTGGGTGTTTTGAGTTATTTACAGATTCTGAATATTATCCCAACTTTTTATAAATAAGGTCAAACACATAAAAAAAAGAAAAAAAAAGAAGATATCTGATCATTTGAATCCTGCTACTCTGGAAAAAAGTTTGGTGGAGGAAGAGAGTCTCAAATTTTGCGAGCATTTTAACCAGAAACCAGATCAGCAACCAAGGTGTCAAATGAATGAAAACCCTAAAAAGTTCAAAGATGTTCCTGTAGTGATGCTTTTATTCCCGTTTCATTCTCTGAGTGCTCACAAAAGCACCCGCACTTGCTTTTATGTCTGTTGCCATTGGTTTCTACTGTACATTAACGCGGACTGCGTTGTGTTGTTACCCTAGATTTGTTTTTTCCAAAATTGTCCCCTTTTCCCTTTCAGAGATATCATCCTTTTTTTTTTTGCACAGAAGATCTTTGGGTGAAGTAGGAGCATTCAGTCCATATTGACGCATGATGACACATATTTTTATTACATGCTGTCAAAAAATATATATTTTGTCTTCAACAAGATGCATCCATATTAAAGCACTTCCTGCTTTTGAGAGATAAGTGTTCTTTTTTTATAAAAATGTTTTAAAAATTATTCATCTTTTTTTATTTTTAGCTTTCTGTCTTTAAAATAGGATCATAGGTTTTCCTTCTATACGTTTTGTGGGATTTTATAAATTTGGACACTTACTCCCGCTGTTTCATAAAGCGGGTTGTCAAATTCTGTCTCCACAGTGATCTGTCGGTAAGGGTGGGGGTAGATGAGAGGCAACCTTAGGTTGGTGTGATATCTGCACCTGTTGGGGAAACATGAAGAAAGTCAGATATTAAAGACAACAAACATTAAGTTGCTTATATATTTTATGTAGTTCAATTACAAATTACTTAAACAGGGATATTAGTAAATGTATGTATACAAACGAGTAATAAACAAACAAACAAACAAAAAATAAACACCAGAGAATTGGGTATTATTTATTTAAGATGGCAAATCTGGTTCTGCTTGTACAGCTTTTTCATATAAAGCACCTTGTAAAAATATCCCACATAAATTAATATTTGCTTTCTTTATTAGTTCCTAAAAGGTTTGAAAAATGTGGTGCACATTCATATTCAGGCCCCAATTAGTCAAAACTATTCTGAATAATTCAGTTTATTTATACTACGACAATTTACAAACTATGTCTTCTCTAAGCACTTCACAAGAAAGTCCTTTAATTCCAATCACACATTCATTTATCAATGTTATAGACATCTGTTTTAAAGTTTTCCAATCTAATAAAACCCAGCAAAGTGCTTGCAGCATTCACTCCTCCTGGATCAGACCAACCGACACGATAGCTTGGATTGTGTTGTTGTCGTTATAGCAATCCTTCATACCGAGCCTGCATGTGGTGACAGTGGAGAGGAAAAGCTCCTCTTTAACGGGAAGAAAGCTCCAGCAGAACATTACCCAGTACAAGCCCTTTTCTTTTTAGAATAGCTGATGCTCAGTCATATTTAAGTGATATTAGAATTGATTTTAGGCAAGGTAAAGTTGACCTACATAGCACATTTTGGCAACAGGAAAGTTAAGGGCATTGACAAACTGAACATAAAACAACAAATAAGCAAAAAATAAACAAATAAATCAATAAATGTAAATTATTTATATCCTTAAAACTATAATTATACTGTATTTTTTGTGTCTGTCCATCATATGTTTTTGTAATAATGTGACAAGATTTGAAACTTTAAGGGGATTGAATACTTTTGCAGGACCCCAGAAATGACTGGACTTAAACTGGTGCTGTTTATCCAGTGAAGTTTAATGAGATTTTGTTTATTCTGAAATATATTAAAAATATTTTGTACAAAAGTCCTTTGAAGCTTTAATGCTTTCTGGGCCATAAAGTAGGCGAAACTGGAGCACTCATCTGTTGAATTGAACAACTTTATCACATCGATTCCAGGGAGATGTAACTCATCCAAAAGATTTCAGACCGAGAAAATGTCCAAACAGTAAAACCCACCTTGTGACATAGACATACGCCCCTCCCAGCAGCACAGACAGCAGCAAAACAAGGAGGAAAATGGCAAGCGCTATGTTTCCTTCGTCCACAGGGGATCCGACGGTTGCCTCTGCAACTGATAGCCAACAAATAAATGATGCAGGATTAGTTACAGACTATTATCCAGAAAACAATGATTCAGGCTGAAGTTTGGATATCATTAAATGTGATTGATTTTGGTCAGGAAATAAATGAACGCTGTTTGTGTGATAAACACACAAATACGGAAAAGATGTTGATGAAGCAAAAACATAAAATAATATTGTTCCTTTCAAGCACGTTTTTTTGTATTTTTAAGTTTCGGTTACTTTTAATAACATATTAACGTTATTCTTTATGTGTCTCTTTTTGACTCATCTTAATAACACTCACGCACAGACACTCACCTTCCAAAGCATGGTTGTCAGAGCAGTCATGGTTATCTGAAAAACATCATTCCATCAGTCAGTGCATTTGAAACTCGGTACTATGCCTGTGAAATGGTTAAAGATTTAGGACAAAATTGAGATCATTTGCATGCAATATGTTTTTAATATGTTAATATGTACATTCAAAAATACAAATAGAAACAGCCTTTGCCCTTTCGTATAATTTAAAAACATATTTTTCTTTTGCACAGCATTGAGAAAACAGAAAGAAATGTTTAAAAACTTGTTCAAATTCATTGTAAATTGGGAGATTGGAGGGATCCTTTAATGGGGTGTCAAGGAAGGAACTGCATTCTTTGGGATTTTTTAGAAATTGGCCTTTGTCTCTTTAAGAGGCTCCTATCCTTTCTGACAGTTTGATGCTTTTTACAACAGCGCACGTTGCAGGACAAAGTGTTTAACCACATCTAAATAGACGCCACTAGAGATTCAATGATTACTCACACATGCAAAAATGAGTGAAAGAAAGTTTTTGATGAGGTAATGATATAAAATTACATAAAGCTCAAAGTCAATTTTAAAATGAAACACTGTGTGAAGAAACTACTGTCGCTTTCATCGTATTTTTTCCCCTCTATCCCCTTCTAAGATGGACTCTAAGCCTAAGGGATCTAAAAGTTAACTAGTGTGAACTTTCCTACCCAGAATAATTTACATATTCCTCACATCACCTCTCAAATGAGAGATTTTTCAAAATGTTTGTTTTAAATATGTAAACTAACACAAATCTATTGGGATAGCGTAACGTTATCAGCATTATTAAATGCTGTCTAAGACATTCTAATGAGCTGATTACATGATGGCATGCCGAAGAGTTGATAAGGCTAAAACCATCTTCAAACATAAAATCTTACTCTGGCAGAGCGGAAGAGGGCCGCTCCAAAATGACGGGTTCCCAAGGATGCATTTAATAGCCACCTCTCCAATGAGCTCGTAACCTTGGTAACAAACAAATGTGAGTGACTCGCCGGGCAAGTACAACCTCTTAGACAGGATCTGGTAGCCGTTATCGGGGAGCCCAGGGTTCTCACAGGACACTGATTCCTCAGCTGGAGGAGAGAAACATAACAAAAAAGACCTGGTTGGATTTTCTTTGTTTTTATAAACCAAAATTATAAACCCATTTTCTCCTGTCAGAGCTTCACCGACAGATTTGACAACCTATGACTAAGGTGACATGAGTCATGGATAATCTGCACCGCCTCCTCCGGGCTGCTGACGGCTGATTGTGTGCTCTTTTAGAATTTCATTTACATATCAAACTCTTGAAACTGACATTAATAGCCAGGGAAATACACACAGTCTACACGTAAATTCAAGAAGAAGAAGCACAATCTCTGGCTCGCTAAAATGTGTTTGTTGTCAGCAACAGAGGGAGAGAGCCAAGAAATCACACCAATCTAGTTTTGTCAGATGGCTCTGCAGCAGGAAACAAAAGAGCCTCTTTTGTCCAGTTAATTGCCACGTGTGGGTTTATGTGCATGCGATTATTACGATTGCTTTTATTTCCACGCTTAACTACTTATCTAACAACAGGTTTTGCTCTCATGGCTCGGAGTGAATACTCACATACACAGTGAGGAAGTCGAGACGTCCACACAGGCGTCCCTGGCTCACGACCGTAACAGGTGATGGTGGAGCCGCCCTGCATGATGAAGCCGGGGTTGCAGCTGTACTGAATGGTTGTGCCGACCAGCAGTTTGGGGTCAGACAGAGCTCTGGTGGAATGCTCTACGTGGCCTGGGTCTGAACAGTACATAACTGGGGAAAGAATCATCTTGATTATTTTCTTCTAATAGAACAAAGTGATAAAAATACTGAATATTTTTAAACACAATCGCTACGTATAAAGTTGCAAGCAGATACTAAGTAAAGTCCTTTTTTCAATTTCTGATATTAAATCAATCTGTTTCCAATTTTAGATCATTAAGGCTTACCAAAATAATTTATATATGTTATCCAAAGTAACAGGGACAATGTATTTAAGAAAATTGCTTTAAATGTAGATTTATTTTTGTTATTTGGTGGAATTCCCATTTAAACTGTACCATCTAATATCTAAAAGTTGCATGTTTTCCACATTTTAAGACTAAAAAAACGATCTAGGAATGATCACAAATGGAGTAAAATGTGGGTCGGGTGATCTGATGATGAAGACTTGAGTTTTTAAAATATAAAACAATGCTGCCACAATCATATTTAATTGTAAACACTGTTTTAATTTGATCTTATATTCAAAATACATTTTGGACTTTTGGCCTCAAGTTTAATTCAACTTTCATCAGACAAAAACATGGTGTAATGAAGCCTGCGTGCCTTTTTAGCAACAGAAGGATTTTTATTTCCATCTCCACTCCTGGGAAACATGGAAGAGGTTATTGATAGATGCAGAACACAACCAGCAGTTATCACTTGAAACGTCTTCCTATAATAGTTTTAGATATTTTCACAATTAAAAAATGTGCATTTGTCCCCATTGTTTCCTATTTGATTCAGTAACATGAAACATATTTTTCAATATGTATATTGAAAAAATACAATTTTTTCCTTACTGATGACTTTTCAGATTGTTTCATAATTTGTAACTTCCTATACATAAATAAAGCTTTCTTTTTAGTAAAGTAGATTGACTTAGACTGCTATATCTGTCCTATAATAATGTTGTTTGGTACATAGTAGTTCATATAACAAAACTGAATATGCGTGGAAAAACTTTTAAAATGGTTTATGATGTCATATAAAAACTGACTCTTTTCACAGAAGGGAGGCTGAGAGCTCCAAGAAAGATCCAGCTGACAGGTCAGGGTCTCCCGTCCAACCAGGTCATAGCCGGGGTCGCACTGGTAGGTGAGCCGAGCTCCTCGCACTAACGCCACATGTGATGTTGTTTTCCAGCCATTTTGGATCTCAGGAAGGTCGGGACAGGAGTCATTTTGGGACACCTCTGATCCGAGAAATTACAGGAGAGACCTTGATTAATAGCCCCCCTGTTGATGGTGTCATGCGGTACATTCTGTGATGGGCAGTAATGAAACATTTCTGTCACAGTTAACAAGCTGATTATGATATGATACAGTGAGAAGATGGATGGATTCATCGTGCAGTTGCTTCACCACGGAGCACAATGATGGATTTCATCTGTTTGAATATCACCTCTGTGTTGACTTCACATATAGGAAGCCTCATTGTGAAGCTCCAGTTTACGGTTGCTTTCAGTTACATGACAAAGTGGGTATAGCGGCCAAAGATCATACTAAACAATGATTTATTTTTGAAGTTGTTTTATTTATTTTTTTACTCAATTAAAAAAAATAGCCCCTCAAAAATTAAAGCACGTTAGATAAAAAATAATTTCAGAAAAAAGGCAATTGAAGTCATAATATAAGATCTACTATTTCACAAAAAGCAAAGATTTTGAAATAGAAACGTTTTTATCGGTCATCAGAGCCCTCATCCCAACATGACATAGTAAAAATCTATTAATTTTAGAGCCACAGACGATATTATTCTGACTCCAGGTACAAGCGAGGTACAGCGTATGTCACTTACAAACCCTAGATGTGATCTCAGTGAAATTGGGACGGTAACTCTGAACATTGTATAACAATATTTTATAAGAATAATATTCAAAACACAAAAAATATCCATCTTAACTTCCTTATAGTTAAATTCATAATAAGGAGAATCTGACAGAGTGGCTGTCACAAGCTATGAGCAGCATGTCTGTTTAGCAGCCAACGACAGATAGGCTGAGTAATTTAGCAGCGTATTTTTGCATACCTGCATAGACAAGTATAACACTACATAATGACATAGTAGGTTTTTTATTTCTACAACTGAAAATTAAATCAAAATTACCATATGGTATAAACTTTTACTATAAAAGGACATGTTTTATCTAGTTTCTTAAAATACTCTTGAATAACACGATTTGTACCTAGGGTCCTTCAACATCCAGATTAATTCTGTAGCGAAGCACTAGATGGGTTTTAGACCTCAGTTGTCAATGCACAGGTCCCTCTCCACACGTCTGGCCTCAACTGATGAATTACAACCGTGAACTTTAAAAATAATGCTAATATTTATCCTGATTTAAACTGAAAAGCCAGTTTAGATTTTAAAAGAGTTTTATCAACTACAAAGTCATTTCCTTCAAAGACTGTCTCGCTGCCCAAAAAAAAAAAGTGAAGAATTCTTTGCGCAGCAAAGAGAGCTTTATTATTAATCTACAAAGACAGGATTTTATCTCCTAGTTTCTTTTTTTTTACTTAGAGTAACTTTTATGTTTCTGTGAACTTTTAAAAATGAATCATATCTTAGAAATAACAAAGAAAAACTCATTATTTTTTTACACTGCTATGTAATGTCGGTCCTGTTGTCTATAAAAAAGATATATCACATTTATACACACAAATATTTTTATGTAGTGTATTGTACCATATAAATATAGTGCGTAATGTTTGTATTGAAATTGCCAAAATGGACCCTTCATTTCTGTAAAATCTAATTATCTCGTTCCTCCCTTTGTACGTTTAATGATTGAAGCTTTGGCTTTCAATGTTGCAGAACTCTATGCAACCTAACAGGGCCAGTGGGATTTGAACATTGAAGCTCCAGGATCAATTGATCACTTTCTATCGACTCGGTCTTCGTCTGCTATGCAGCCTGAACGTTTGTGTCATTTCTTTTCTGAGCACACCCACATATACTCACTTTTATTTAAAGAGAGTCGCTTCATGTTATGACTACACAGTTCACTCCTCTGGGAAACGCATGGGGAGTTTGTGGTGTCGAGTGGGTGACGGGTAAATTGGACAGCATGTGTCTCAGGACCTAAATTGGTGTCAGGTGTTTGGATCTGGGACGCTGTGCGCATCGCGCCTTGTGAAAGAGCGGAGGAAGCTCCAGCCTCCGAAGCCCCACACTTGTATGCGTATGAGTGTCATTGTGTGATTGGTGAAGCAAATAGGATGTGATTGAATAAGGGCAGAGGGAAAGTGGAAGAAAAGCCAAATGAAAATGTGAGAGGACAAAAGGGAAAGTGAAAAAAGGGAGTAGGCAACTCCAGGACAAATGTCTAGATTGAAATGAATTGAAAGCTGACTAAAATACATCGTTTATCCCAGTATTCCAATGAGAATTCTGATGTTTTTTTGCTATTTTGTCTGCTAACTTTTTAAATTGCCATTCAAGTGGCAAAAATTCCAGGCAACTACGCTGGTTTGTTTTTCTCTCGTGTCTAATTCCTAAAGATCCTGGTTCCGTTTACTGACCTTCCTCAGAACTGTCTTTTCGGATGTATTTTAAAATTCTTATTTAAAATATCCTGAACTGCGTCAGCTGAAATTCTGCCACTTCGTGAATCCGTGATACATAATTGTAGTATAAAAACAAAAAAAACTGTCCCTTATTATATATGTTTATACTGTAACCTATTTAACAACATGTATGCCTATGGTGTGTGCGAAGTAAACAGGTGCTGTCGCTGTATTTACTTTGTACTGCATAATTACTTTGTATCTGTATTATCCTGTGATTTATTTTGTGTACAGGTTCATACTCAGCTCCTAAGGTGGATCAAAGCCTTAGTATCATCGTATTCATATAGCCTCCCTAATTTATGTCTAGACCTTTCAGTTGATTAATTTGCAAGACATAAGCAACCGCTGATTAAAAAAACAAGCATGATCTGATGCGATCTCATAAAATATCTGATTTAATTTTGGCCTGTGCTCTGCACTTCCCAAAACTGTTCTGGAAATAAAGAATTACCTTTGCTTGTGATGGTTATCTTCATCTCTTTAACAGTTTATACCAGGTTATTATTTAAAACTGTTCATAATTTGATGATACTGTCTTGCATTTCACAGGTTGTTGTTGTTTTTTACCAAACACCAAAAATTACGTTCCACACGGTTTTACACAATAGATCCATTTTTTTCTCTTTGGGAGAGAGAGGCCCTTTTTCAAGCTTATATTCTAATCCAATCATGCAGAGAATAGACTGCTGTAACCTGTAGAACACATTTAGCCATTGCCAGTTATTGAAAAAGTGTTGGAGCAGTGAGCAGCAGCCATCACTTCCAGTTTGGATTTTTGTGATTGAAATTACAATAAGTAGTTCTGAAGTGTGTCATTGAATATCAATGTATGTTGGATTTATTGGGGAATCTTGCACAACAATGATGATGACACATTCAGAGACACTTATATAAAAACCTCCATCTGATAAAAGAAAAAGTGAGAAATTGTCCGACAAAGAGCTCAAAGCGCTCATTTAACTATTTTAAAGGGAAAAAAGGATGGTTACCTTTGGGGGGTTTAGTTTTCATTCATAATCCTATAAACTTCAGATTTTCCTACAGTTCATTTTGCCTGGAAGAAAAACCAGCACGTGAAAGCATCAGACTCTATTATAAGTAATATTGTAATGAAATAAGATCTCCTTAATTAAAATTTGTTTTTATTTGTACTATTTAAGTTAATTTTTTTGTTAGAGTTGTGAATATGTTTATGATATAATCCACCCATTTATTCCATTAATTATTTTTGCTTTCTTTTGTGTGTTTAGATACCGCAAATTAAAAGCATAAATACACAAACATAAAGATGAATTTTTGTCAGTTTTTTTTGTTGTTGTTGCCATTTTATATGTTTTAAGGCCTGACTGCAAAAAATATTCGGGACTTTATGCCAGAGGCTCTATGTCTGAAGACTACTATTCTCCTACCCATATAATTGATGATGAAACCTTCCCCCTTCCCAAAGACGAGCCCAGCGGGGTCAGAGTGGAAGGTGACAGTCAGGTCCGGTGTGCTGGAAGAGAGTTTGAAGGGGCGGCTGCCTCCAACATAACTTCCCAGGATCCGAGTCGTGACTTTGTCACCGTCAGTGAAGGTCAGCATGTCGCTGTCGCTGATGTTTAGTCTGAAGAACAACGAGAGCAAGGAAAGCAGAGACACTGAGAGTGAGTAAACAACTTAGCTGGTTCTAAAGACTAGGAGAATAAATGTTGACTACTGACTGCAATGGAACCAGTGAAACTCAAAATTCAGAAACATCTTGTTGTAGCCAGACATGTTTACCACCCCTAGAGGTTGCCTAAAACTGCTGTAAGAGATTTTGGAGGGAGAATTTAGTTCTTTATTTTTCTGCCAAACTACTTTGCAATAAGTATTTGCAATGAGTTTTTACATTTGTTTTAGTTTGAAATATTTGACAAACCAATTGAAAAAAGACAATTTTCCCGAACACCCCACATAAATAGTCATGGTCCGATTGTAACAATTAATGACTTAAACTCTTCAGAGTAAGGTCCTTTATATAATGCCCTTTTTTTTACCCACAATGAGACAATCTTTTTTAAGTAAAACCTGTCTAAAAAATAAAATGCTGCAGTCTGAACCTATTTTAAAGGTCATTTTAAATGCAGATTAAACAGTGATTCAGCGACCGTGTTGAATCTTTGTTATAGTCTTAATCAGAAGTGTGACAGAGCACTTGAGACGATTATGTGGATAGCTGACAACATTCTGTCACAGACCACCCCTTTAACATAACTTAACTGAGTATAAAAACAAACAGTGACAAAAGGGACATTTTAGCTGTTGGTTTAGGAATGCTTTTGATCCTTGGACATAAGTTTTCAGAGCCTTTTTAACCACCTAGGCTTTTTTTTGTGTATGTTTTCTTTATTGGATTAAAAACCTTTATGTAGATTCTGTTCTGGAAATCACAACATCAAACCCCCAAATGCCATTAAAAACACTGAAAGTAGAACAACATACTATCGTTTTTTTTTGTTTGTTTTTTTATCTATGCAGCTCTGTGCAATTAGATAATTATGAAACTTTTATCTTATTTGTACAAAAGCAACAAGTTTGTACTGGTATTAAGATAATATTAGAATTAGACAAGAATCAAATAATGCAACGTATTAAATTATTCAAAGCTTAACAGTAATATTACACAGGAGACCAGATAAGCAACTATATAGTTTAAACTTACAAACTACGTCTGACAAGTAGCAAAATTATAACAATGTGCGTTCTTCTTACAGTTGAACATCAAGCAGCACTCGTTTATCTTCACCAACGTGTATCCTCCAGCTGCAGTCCTCTCCTTCTCCATACCACTCAGGCCAGTTTGGGGATAGAATCACTCCACCTGGACCCGTTAGGTCTCCGCCACACTGGGCTACAGTGATAGACAGATAAAACAGCAGAGACTTAATTTTTTCCTTTTAATTCTTCATTAGAAAAATGTGTGCAGGTCAAACCTAAAAATTAGCCATGTTTTTATTGTTTTAACTAAAATAATTAATTTCATCAGGGAGTGTTACAGTTTCAACACAGTGACAGAACAAGGCAGCTGGGAGGATGGCCAGCCTGAGCAAGGTGCTTGTAGGACCCAACATGATCAAAGTGTTGACATACGGTCACATGGTTGTAGGACGTTGTTTTTGGACAAGCCCTTCAAGGTTCACAAGACAGTCCATGCTGGGCTTTTGTAAAAACCCTCATTCTGCAACATGAATTATAGTATATTGGCATATACAGATGTCATTTACAAAACAATGCATTGGTGGGATTTTCTTCTAGTCTGGTTCAGTTTTCATTCTCACAGATAAGGCTGCTGGATAGGGAGAAGTATTTCATCTTCTTTTGAAATGATTAACATTTACAAAATGTAGTTATGCTGTAACCTGGCACCTGCAACATTCCTTTACTATAAAGTTCAATGGAATGGTTTGTGTTGTCCCTGTGTAAATAAAAACCATACCCTACCATGTTTATACTTGCTCACGACAATTGCAGCTCAAAACTAGCCATTGCAAAAAAAAAATATTAAAAATGAACACGAAATTAGGACCAATTACACAATACTTTGTCATGGTGGTAGATAAGACATTGTGAAAAGAAGGGACAGACAGCATGACCCTGCCAACTGAAATTGTTGTCATTAAACTGTGACAATGAGGGCTGATTAAGGTACTTTACCATACAGAGTAAAATAAAGAAGGGTGCTCAGTGTTCTGACTGAATTTGGCTCTGGCTATGGTAAAACACCAAAACTACATAAGAGGTGTTCGGCGGGATGTGAATCTGTTTTCCTGCAATAACTACATTCAGAAGTCCTATTTGTGCCAGCAAAGAATTTCAGTAACACAAATTATATATCTGGTTTATTCGAGTCAGCCATTTTACCTCCCAGATGGAGGATGAAATGAACATAGTTTTATTTTTCATCTTAACTACCTGAGACTCTTTACTATCTATCTTACAATAAGGTTCTCCATTGCTGCAAACAACATCCATGGAAGTCAAGATTCATTTATTGTCAATCACAATTCCTGCAGTCACATCCACAATACTGAGGGAAGGATGGAAATGAATAACAACCCAAACAGGGAGAACTTAATTAGACAACCAGGTACAGTTGAATTTGACAATGGAGAAGAAGTTTTGGTTGGATGTGTCCTATTGGAATGTTAACTAGGCTTTGTTTAGAGAGATCGGTTTGTTCCGCTGTTCGCCCTATGAACAATTATACATCATTGTTACAGTATGGGATGTCTCATCCTCCCAAAGGCCTTTCCAGTGTTGCTCAGTATATGCAACTTTAGAAAAATATCATCCCATCCCCACAGTAAAGTTATGATTTGGTGAAAACCCACCTTGTTTGTGTGGTGCGCATCTGAAAGTTTTACTGACTTAGTTTCAGTCAGTAAAACTAAATCTATTATAGTAGAAATGATGGGTCTGCAGCTGAGTTGTTCTGCAAATTACATGTTAGGGTTAATTAGCTGATTCACAGTAGAAGTCTAAATTATTCCTCTTTAGTAAGTTATATAGGTTGCAAAATGATTAAAAAAACAGAATAATAAAAAGTATGACTATAATACACATGCTCCATGGGAAAAGTAGAGACTGTTTCAGTGGGTGAATCTAACAGCTGGTTAACAGACTAGGTTTTATTGGCTATTTCCATTGCACTCTGTTATTTTTTTGTGTCATTTTTCTTACGAAGAGTTTAGATATAAAGCGTAAGCCAGACATTTTCACCTGGTTGGGCAAAAGTTTTTTGGATAAAAGACATGAAATTGTATATTAATTGTCGCATATTGTTAATCCTGTATTTCTTTTACCTTTGCAGAGAGGCTCTGTGTCGTTCCAGTACGGGTCCCTGGCACTTATGCACTCAATTACTGGAGGACCTTGTTCCAATGAATGTCCTGGGTCACAAGTGAATTGAACCACTGCTCCAACGCCATACAAGGGGTCGGATGTTGTGAAGTTTCCATTCTGGAGGTATGGCTCATAGCAGTGGCCACGCTCAAAAGCTAAAACAGCAAAGAGAAATAACAATGTTTGGAACTTTGCTTATTATCTGTGTGTGTTTTACTCGTGTAAGTAATTCTGAAGTATCTCTCTTACACTGAATTAGTGGGAATAATTTATATCCATTGATTGGATTAAAATAAATCAAGCAACTTGGTCATGCTTTGGCAACCTCAAGCTGCCAAAAACAGAAACTTCATCTTCTCTTATGTCTATAAGCAGCTCCCATCCTGGCAGTGCGTCAGAAATCATCTTGGCAGAACATCATGTTAAACCAAACACAGTGGTGCTCCTGTTTGTGCCTCTGATATGTTTTGAGTATTTTATTTTAATCCATACTTCTGTACCTTCATAGCGTATGTTAAATCCAGTCTCATGGTTGGGCTGATCGGTGATGAACTGGACCCTTACAGCTGGACCTTCACTGATCACGCCCTCAAAGGGTATCTGTCCCCCCCGCCCTGAATCAAACAGCACCACAGATCCAGCATCCAAACCACTCCATAACACCAGCCTGTAGGGATACAAACAGAACCACTCAGCAGAATATGTGAGACCTATCAATTAAAGAAATTAAGTTCTAAAGTAAAATGACGTGAGTCTGAGAAAACAAAGAAAAAGAAATGTAGCTATTTAAAGTAGTAGGGGGTTTGGCAATGTGCTTGTTATCAGCTGTTAAGTCAACATGGTCTTGTATTCAATAGTTCTTAACTTTCCATTTAACAAAATAATCAGTTCTTTGAAAGTGAAGAAGTCTTATCTTTCCGCAGCTTGAAAAACAGAACCAGAGCTATTCAATTGTCACTCTGCTCTAAAAACACTTCAGAAAGCCATGAGTTGTTTCATAGCTAGAGCGTTACTGACTCAGAGTTCACAATTATTGAATGCTACAAAGATAGTTCTGAGCTCATTAAAGAGTGTTGAAAATAAGGTTTAGTCACCTTTAAAATGCTGATGTTACAATGTTTTAGGAGAAAAAAACTGTTTACACAGATTTAGGTAGTTTTATTAAAAAAAAGCCCACACCTTGGCATCACACCTTGGGAACACACTTCCCAGCAATTCTATTTTATTTACAATTAGGTTTCATTATTCAATTGCTTGCTAAAGCTTCTTCACCAGCTAAACTAAACCAGCTAAAATGTGGTAAAATACAAAGAAAAACGATAATAGGTTCCACGCATTCCTGCGCAAACTGAAGAGGGCAAGTGCTTCACAACTGATCATCATGGAAACATTTGTACTGAAGACTGTTCACTAACTACCAGATTTACCAGCAACTTCATAGACCAAGTCATAAGGATGGCCCGGACTCTAGAAATCTGCACCACTATGCGGCCAATGAGCTAGGAATCTGCCCAAGAATAAAAACTTTGTCTCAAACCACCACCCACATTATGTGCATTATACCTTTTTGACCATTCACTTTACATTACTTTTCAAAACACCCTCTGCTGCTTTGCAGTAACACCGTTTCTGTGTGTTTGTCCGCGTCCTGTACTTTGCCATGTCTTTGTCTACATTTGGCACTGACATCGCCAGATCACATTTACTGAGGAGAGTGCCATGGCCTTCTTAACGTCAATGACTTTAACTATCTTTATGGTGTACACAGGCCGGGACTGGCTATAAGGAGAACTGGCAGTTTTCCTGACGCGCCGCCCTACGATTGGCCTGCTGGCATACGTCTCTCTTAAAAAAAATAACTAAAAAGAGCGCAGCTATCAGAGAGACAGGGTAGACCACTTAGAGGTCCACGCAGGCCTGCGCAAGTGTGGAGGAAGGGGCGTGGCGTGTGCCTGGTGCCGGCAACTAGTGCAGCTAACGAGCGATGCTAGTGGGGAGAAGAAGCTATGGACTCGGTCTCCCAATGGGGTAGAAGGAAGAGAAAAGGCGGTTTAGGATTAAAATATAATTTTTTAAGTTTAACACAATATTTGTACCCAAATTTTTTTTTTAAGTTTAAACACACACTGATGTCCAGAGACCCCAAAAAGTACTTGAGGCCTAACAAATTTAGGCCACACGAGTAAGCATGGAGCCTTTATAGATCGGGCCTTGAAATTAAAAAAGGATTTAGATTTTGAAATCACTTTACAAGCCACTTTATTATTATTAGTATCAAGATTATTATAAATTATTAATAGTAATTCTAAATTATTAATTTGTCTGACAAACGGAAATTATAATAATAATCTTACCATTATCATGTATGAATACTAGGCTACATCATCTCACTGTATGAACTATAGCGTATGGAAAAACTCTGTAAACATGTGTTTGCTATTGAAGGATGGTGATGACAGCAGTCCTGCTGGTGCTCCAGGAGATGTGGAGCATTTGGGAGAAGAAGGTACAGAACCATTTCTGCAGTAGAGCAACAACATGCACCAATTGACATATGAACACCACCAGACGCTAGCATTGACATAAATGGCTCTCAGCTGTAATAATAGCTTTCTTGGCACTATAGCGTTATTCTATTATGTGACTGTGTCGTTGAATGTTTCTGTCTGTTGCTGACTTGCTGTTTTGTATCCCAGCTCAATCATGGATGGATTTACTGTAGGTTGGGGTTCATTGGTATTCCCCGGTATGATGATGCGCCACTAAGGCAGCTGATATTTCTACATGATATGACTATGTATAACTTTGGCACTACTTATTGTGTAAAATCTTTATTATCTTAGCACGATTGCAAACACTGCTGTAAAGTGACTATATATTCCAACCTTGTAAATCACAGTAGGTCCTACAGGTGAAGTTTGATTTGGAAGTTGCTTTAAGTGTGTGTGTGTGTGTGTGTGTGTGTGTGTGTGTGTGTGTGTGTGTGTGTGTGTGTGTGTGTGCGTGCGCACAAACGTGTTTGGCTTGTGCCTGTGCATTTAGGTGTGGGTATGAACATGCGTCTGTGGGCAAGGCCAGGGTTACTGACTCCTGGCATGACTAACTTTAAGGACAGTGTTGTTCACAGGCACATACTTTTCATTTTTGGTATCCCTCATCCCTCGGCCTGTAGCTTCAACTGTCTTAAGGTGGTTCTTAAGGTGCTACCTTCCCTATTTGACTCTAGTTTGCTCTAAACACAAAAGCTAAGCCTTCAGCATATATTGTGTTATCAGAAACCAAAAGGTAATCCGGGGCTTGGACATAGGTGGGTTCATGTGTGTGGTTGTTAAACAATCACTTCACATCACATGGAAGTATTTGCCAACATATTTTGAATGAAGGAAAGTTCCTATATTTTGATGCAAATCTGTTGATCATGGATATGTAAGTAAATACAATTTATACACACATATGTTAAAAGTATGATATGAAGAATAATTATTCACTGCAGAACGGAGCAAAATTATCTTTACTTTGTAACAGATTACCATCTCATGTTATGCCATGACATAGTGACAGTAATATAGAACATATTTTGTACCAAACATTTATTTCTAAAAAAGTTTTAGCTTTAAAAAAAAAGTACATATTTGCTTCAGACTTGAATTTCACCTAAGAAAAATGAACACCACTTGGACTTACCTGTCTGTTGGGCCCAGAGCTAGTCTCTCCAGGTGCAGATGCAGTCTTTGGTCTTTCGGTGCCTCCAGGGACCAGGAGCATGAACGGTCCAAAGTCGCATTTGGGCCATGGTGGGGGGATGGTGACAAGACCCTACCCACCGTTGAATTCTTCACAGTGCCTCCACAGAGAGCTACAGGGAGAAAGCTATGATTTACACACATACTAGAATATAAGATCACTGATGTGGGACGAATTATACAAAATTTAGAAATAGTTAATGTCAGTGTGAGTTTCTTTCAGCTACTTCTCCAGTTGACCACCGGGGGACACCAGTGCTCTTCCTCTGCTGGAGCTCTTTCCACCCTAGGTGCGCCCGGTTGGCACTGATGAGCTGAACCAGTATAAGAGGAGCGGTGGATCAGCTACTTGTCGCCTGAGTGTTTGTTTACTCCCGGTAAAACCTGTCTCAGTGCAAATCTCTATTTGCTTCAAGTATTTTGAATGTTTCTCGTTTTGTCTTCTGTTGCCCTTTTCTTTGTTGAGTTTTTTATTTGCTACTTTGTTTTTTCCCACGCCTCTAACCTCTGTTGTGCTCACCTCAGGTTACCGTCATCTCCAGAACTCAAACCCATCTCAAGATCCCCTCTAGTTGCTCACGTCCATCTGCTCTCCCCACTCCTCTTGGTTCAGCTCGGTTTGCCTGCTCCAGCATAGCTCCATCAGCTGCACACATCCCCTGGACAACTGCTTCACCATCACCGCTGAAAGAGACTCACCACTCACTCCTCACTGGCGACAACTGTTCACTCCACACCAGTAAGATCGTTCCATTCATTTTCTCTCACCCGTTTGCTGCTACTCACCTTGCCTGTCCTCACCCTCAGAGGTTTCCGGTCTCCCACGTCATAGATGTTTCCAGCTCCCTGCCGTTTACCGCCTTCCCGCGGTCTCCCGTTCCTCACCACTCGTTGCTGTTGCTTGTTGCTGCCGGATCCCCTTTCCCTCATCTTCTAAAATAAAGATCATAGTAAATAATCTTATGACAGTTCTTGTTTCATGTGGGTCAGAAGCCTAAATAATATTATGACAGAACACTCAGGCCAAGCGGACCCACAAGTGGCTCTCAGCGGCTCTCAGGAGACCAATCCGGCATGCTTCATTCCCACGTTATCTGAACAGCAAGCCAGCACAAATCATATCTTGGATCAAATAACAAACCTCCTCCAGAATCTGGTCCCGAAACCCTCTGAGTTCACTACTTAAGGTCCGTAAGGACCTAGTCAGTCTCGTCTTCTCCTCCCTGCCACATTAATCCACAACCATAAGGTATTCGATCTATCTGGGTTAATCACGATTCTGGTTGTGAAAAATCTCTTGTTGCTTAAATCCTCGTAGAACAGTTACAATTACCCTTTTCATCTTTAGACACCCCATATCTGGTCGTCTAACTGCCTCTCCTCTTGTCTCAAGGCCGCCGTTCCTCCTAGCCCGCTCCAGGAGGACGTCTCCATCGATTCCTAGGACCTCAGCAATGTTCCCCAGGAATATCTGGACCTGAAGCAGGCCTTCAAAAAGAGTAAGGCCTGATCCTTACCCCCTCACAGACCATATGACTGCGCCACGACCTTCTGCCCGGAGCCCCATTGCCTTCAATCCGCCTTTACAACATCTCTCACAAGGAGCGGGAATCGATGGAGACCTATATTAATGAGTCCCTCGCCGCTGGCATTATTAGGTACTCCTCTTCTCCCCTCGGGGGGGGGGGGGGTTTCTTCGTCTCCAAGAAGGATGGTTCGCTCCGACCTTGCATAGACTACATAGGGCTGAACAACATAACCATCAAGAACAAATACCCATTACCACTCATCACTGCAGCTTTTGAGTGTCTTCACAATGCCACCGTTTTCACTAAACTGGATCTCCGCAACGCCTATCATCTCGTCCGTATTCGCAAGGCGGATGAGTGGAAGACAGCCTTCAAGACACCTCTAGGACATTTTGAATATTTAGTTATACCTTTTGGTTTATGTAACGCTCCATCTGTTTTCCAAGCTCTTATTAATGACGTTCTCCGTGACTTCCTCTACATCTTTGTTTGTGTTTACCTTGATGACATTCTTATTTTTTCCAAAGATCCCTCAGAACACCGATCCCACGTCCGTCTAGTTCTCCAATGCCTTCTTCAGAACCGCCTCTACATTAAAGCTGAAATATGTGAGTTTCACAAAACATCCATCACATTTCGAGGGGGCAGATCTGAGCAGACCCCAGCAAGGTTCCAGCAGTCACAGAATGGCCCACTCAAGACTCAAGACGACAGCTGCAATGTTTCCTAGGTTTTACCAATTTTTACAGCCGTTTCATTAAAAAACTATAGTCAGACCGTTTCCCCACTCACAGCCCTAACCTCCGTCAAAAAGACCTTCACCTGGACCCCCGTAGCAGAACAAACCTTCCACAAGATTAAGAGCCTTTTCTCTCGAGCCCCCGTTTTAGTTCAACCCGATCCTTCTCAACAATTTACTTTGGAGGTCAACGCCTCCGACCTGGGAGTTGGGGCCATCCTCTCCCAGAGATCAAAGGGGGACAACAAGCTCCATCCATGTGCCTTCTTCTCCCAACGTCTTTCCCCGGCTGAACGCAATTACGACGTGGGAGACCGTGAACTACTCGCTATCTAACTAGCACTTGAGGAGTGGCGTCATTGGCTGGAGGGTGCTAACTATCCGGTGCTGGTTTGGACCGACCATCGCAACCTGGAGTACATTAAATTTGCAAAACGTCTTAATCCCGACAGTCTCGCTGGTCTCTGTTTTTCTCTCGGTTTAACCTCTCCATATCTCAGGATCCAAGAACATTAAAGCTGATGCCCTCTCCCGCCACTTCTCACCGGATGAGTCTTTCACTGCTCCAGCTCCCATAATTTCTCCTGACTGCGTGGTTGGCTCGGTATCCTGGGAGATCAAAGGCATCGTACATAACGCCCTTCTCCATGAACCTAACCCTCAGAGCACCCCTCAGAGAACCCTGTATGGACCATCTTCCGTTGGTTCACAACTCATTCACTGGTTCCACACTTCTCACCTCTCCTGTCACCCTGGTTCCAGTCGGACCATAGCTCTGTTCTCCCGTAGATTCTGGTGGCCGAACCTCCACAAAGACGTCATCAATTATGTTCAAGCCTGTCCCATCTGCTCGAGAAATTAAACCGGGAATAAACCTCCTTTGGACCTTCTGCAGCCCCTCGAAATCCCCAAACGTCCCTGGTCCCACATTGCTGCAGATTTCATCACTGGCCTTCCACCCGCTCAAGGTATGACCACTATTCTCACCATTGTTGACCTGCCACCTCATTCCTCTATGCAAGCTACCCTCTGCCTTCCAGACTGCCCGACTCCTGGTAAAACATGTCTTCCGGCTACATGGTATACCCGTTGATATCCTGTCTGACCGTGGCCCCCAGTTCGCTTCTCAAGTCTGGAAACATTTTTGTGCGGCCCTGGGGGCCAAGACCAGTCTCACTTCTGGTTACCATCCCCAGTCTAACGGTCACACAGAGTGACTTAACCAGGAGGTCGAGGCAGCTCTCCGGTTTCTATCTTTCACCCATCAGACCGACTGGAACCAGGACCTTCCCTGGGTAGAGTATACCCACAATTCTCACGTCTCTGCTGCCACTGCTTTGTCCCCCTTCGAGATCTCTTTATGGTACCAGCCACCACTGTTCCCAGCCGACGAGAGGGATTTCTCGGGGACCTCCGTTCACCATCACATCCGCTACATTCGCAAACTCTGGAAGGAGACCCTCTCAGCCCTACAACGATCCTCTGCCCAGAATAAGAAATATTCTGACTGGAGACGCACACCGGCTCCCGACTACTCTCTCGGTCAGCAGGTATGGCGTCCCGAGATATCCCCCTGAAGTCTGTCTCCCGCAAGCTCTCGCCTCGCTTCATTGGCCCTTACACATTGGTTCTTTTTCATGTGGGTCAGAAGCCTAAATAATATTATGACAGTTAAAACCCTAAAAACCATCCAGGCCTTTTTGGAAATCGCTTAAAGTATTTTGGTGTAAGGAAAAATGTTCAGTTTCAAAAACCTCCTGATTATGTTGGCAAAATTGACGAGCAATAGCTTCTGGAAAAGACCCGTGTTCTGTTGTTGGTTGCAGTGAACAACATGTGTCTCTGTACATGGAGAACAGTTATAGAGAACAGAGTTGCGTGGTCCCTTTTTATTTTTGATGGAAACGTCCCAGCCACATTGCCAAAGAAGACTGCAGATTGCAAAAATAATTAAACAACTTCTACAATGACCGACAGTCCATGGCAGAGTCTAATTGAATGAGAATTCTGTCACTAATTGTTCGACCCAAATCTGCATATCACCAATATGCACTTATGTTCTTAATGATCTGCCTTGGTTCATTTGTATTTCTGTTCAACATGTACATGAAACGTCAATTAGCAGAGGGTAACGCTACAAATAGACAACTGATATCCCTGCTTCTTATGTTACAATTCGCTTTGGGGCGACCGTGGCTCCAATGGGTCAAGACCCTTAACCCCAAGTTGTCAACCGAGCTTCTCACTTTGAGCGGTCAGTCAAACTAGACAAGCAGAAAATATATACAGTCCATTTATCATTTCAAATAGGGATGTAGTGATACCACTTTTTTCCCCAAAAAAAACATACAGTACAAACACAAATTTAACAAAATTGTGAAATACTGAACTGCTTTTTTGCGGTACTGAGTACAGCGACTCAGTGTAGCGTGGTTTTTGTGCCGCCAGGTTTGCGGGCGAGGAGCTGTCTGGGGGAGCAATGGTTGTGGGCGTATGTGTGTGAATCTCAGGCGAGCTCGCTCATGGGTTCCTCGGGCGCGCGCTCAACTCTGACAAACTGCTTGCTGGGCTCGCTCTGCTCGCGCTCGGCTCTGTGTCTGAGCTCGCGGGTCTGCTGAAATGTTAGTGAGTCTGAGAGTATGAATCAACTTTGTGTATTTGGAAGGAATTATTTAATTGGATGAAAAAGGCCAGTATTTAATTAGCTGGGAGCGCGTCTCATTTGCATATAATGTAGGGTTGCGGGCGCGGACGCAGAGCCGAGCATGAGCGTGAGAAAGAGTGAGACGGAGTGACACAGAGATCACGCTATAAGGCCCACCCCGGCCCAATAGTAGCGCAACGGGTGGTATCGATGTCGTGGTGTTGGTGGTAATTTTATGAGTACGAGTAGAGTACTTATGACCGATACCCGATACCAGTGTCGGTATCGGTGCATCCACAATTTCAAACATTTTTCATAATAAATGTGCCTATTATTCCAGTTGCTATGAAGATTTACGGATTTATGATTGCACATCTGTTTGCAGCTAATTTTACGTGTATAAAATAAGACTGTAAACATTGATTTGGGGGCTGCTGCCTGCAACAGTGTATTAGCATAACTGTGACAGAGCCCTAAAACAGATTATTTTTGAAAGCAGCTAAAACAGGGGGAACTGAGCTGAATCAATCATGATTTTGTTGAAAATGAGTCATAAACAACTTTTGTGTATAAACTATAAACCTATGCTAACTTGCTTAAAAGAAAGCACAACAGATCTTTTATTGTGTCATTGTGGTGAACCACCATACAATTCTTTACAAACATACAAACTCACCCCTGCAGGTCGGCTCCTTTCCACTCCAAACCGGCAACGAAGCGTTGATGCAGGTGAGCTGAGATTCACCATGCAGGTGATAGCCCATGTGGCAATGAAAGCTTGCTACGCCTCCAGGAAGCAGGTCCAGCACGGAGACCTCCCCAAAGTGAGGTCTCTTTGGAAGTGAGCAACTGAGCCTGAAGACTACAATATAAGAGAGAGAGTAATTATAAATGTTTGACCAGATCTGTATTGGGTTACCACAGATATTAGATGTAAGACAAAACAAGGTGATATTTAATTCCATAAAGCTTACGCTGTTGCTTTCTCCATACAAATTGGTGGCCCCTTGCACATCTTTTGTCCCCACTTTATGGATACTTTATGAATATGCTTTGTGTCATTGCATGTGTTTAAATGTACATTTAGTAGCATATATCATGTCCTCCATAATAAATGCCTGATGAATGCACATCTGATAGGTTATCATTTCAAGGTTCTACAAGATTCTTTTTTAGATCCTGTCCTGGATTCAATTTATTCATTTTTCTTTTCTTTCTTTTTTTTGGAGAAAACTTTGTATGCTCATTACTTTGGACACAATCATTTAAAGCTGTACACGATGTAAAAAATATTGACTGGAAATAAACTATTTCTGTGTTGGCTGTGTGGCATTTCATTCCCTAAAGCCTCGTATGTTGCTCCTTCTCAAAATTGTGAACTTTTCTTCATGCTTCAAATGCTTTTTTTTAGAATTCTCAAGTACCTGTTGCTATATTGAAATCTGACAAACAACTCAATTAGCTAATCAAGCTTGATGGGATAATATTGTTCGGCTGTTAATTTCAGCTTGGGTGTTTCTTGCGTCTTATTTAATCATGTGGAAAACCTCCTCTGAAAGGTTTTGATATACATGAGTCAGCACTATTGTAAAAGGATTAGATGCCGTCATTAAAGGCACAGGTGGATCTACCAGTCTGAAGTCCTCCATACTCTCTTCTCATCACATCAGAGACACATCAAAAATAAACACGACGCAGACACTCTCACCCTACAAAGTCCCATATTCGCAGCCCCCTAATGAGATGAGAGACGATTAATCAGAGCTCTAATCAGCTAATTCACATGACAGATTCAATCACCGTGCTTAGTAACTCAATGAAAAGGTATTTGATTATGTAATTAACACAAACAGTTTAGAATGCATAAACAGCCTCTTGGCTTTTAATGAAAGGGCTGCTGGATAATTCTATAACCAGTTTATTCCAACACATGATAATGTTTCCTGCGTTTGTGTACCAATGCACCGTGGCGGCTTACTCTGATAGTGCAGCTGGAAGAGGCCCATGCTTCCCTCGGGCGTGGAGCGGTAGTAGACGGACAGAGAGTTGGTGGGACTGCGGATCACCTGACCTTCCACCAGCAGAGTGTGGTTGGCCAGAACCAGCATGGCGCCGCGGTCGTCTACACCTCTGATGGACAGCTGCTCACTGTCGGACAGATTCACGTTCTTCACCTGAACACACACAGCGTGAAACAGTGCAGTTGAAAAAAGTGACTGAAGCTTTTATTTAATCAAAATGTTTCAATTGCACTTCCTTCAAAATAATAAAACAACTGCAAAAATCTAAATCAATGAAAATTAAACACCTGTCCCATCATGCTCTAGGTCTAATGTTTGTTATCATATTCTGAATTATGACCGTTTACTGAGAAAAAACTTATTCGGTCATTGTGAAGTTTTGTAGGGTTTGGTTTTTTTATTTCATGTTGTTTAATGCCATCATCCTGTTTTATATCATCAATTTTTTTCCATGTCAAACATTAACTAACAGCTTAGGAATATATTATAGCTGCTGAATGAGTGATATCTAGATAAAACATACAGTCAGAGATGCTTTAAGTTACAGTTTCAGTTTCGAGCATTGAGCCAACCAAAGTGAGTGAAGCATCTGCGCTGTTTACTATGACATGTATCTTTATCAGGTCATGGCTGGTACATGTTGAGCTGTTTTGGTAGCAGTGGTCCATATGTGCATTAATCACGCCATGTGTGAAGACCAATTGGAATTCACATGAGAAACAACGCAGTATTAAATTGACTATAAAAAGCAATACTTACTGGTAATAATGGAAAAAATTGAGGATGAGGGACTCCTAATGTGAACAACATGCAACAAAAGACTCCTTGTCCCGAGCAGAACAAAGTTTTTATGACAGGCAAACTGTGTTTTAATGTACTTTTCATTAATTTACAACACTACACTGTAGGTTTAGCCAGGGTACAGCTAAAACTAGATTTATATAAACCTTGGAATCAAAATTTGGAGTTTTCCAAGTATGGGACAGTAAATATGTGGAATGTGCTTAACTATTTGTGGGATGGTGGTAGCATGGTGCTATGGGGAAAGTTTTCTTAAACTGGGATATAGAAGATCGTAATAATCTGGGGTAGCCGGCAAACTATAGAGGAAGGAAGCAGTGATGTACCTAACAAGGATGCTGTAAATGAAAAAATCTTATGTGAACAAAAAATGAAGAAATCAGAAAAGTATAAAAGAAAAGGAGAAAAAATGAGGAGAATTAGGTTAACCATCCCATTTTTCAAACTGTCTGTTATTCTTTAACAAAGAAAATCTAATCTACAAACTAGAAGCATAAAAATGATAAAATTGAAAACTATAATTTACCGCTAGGAGGCAGATGTCAGCCTTTAGACTACAGGCATCCACACATTGACAGGAGCACAAACACTGCAGCATTTTCCATTAAAACCATGCAAGTTCTGATAACCAGGCACTTTGCAGGCTATGAACATGTCACAGCTTGGATTTCCCAGGGGCTGATTCCCACCTGCAGTTCCACTCCGTAGCCAGTGTACACGGTCACAGTGTAGGTGCAGTGCAGAAAGAGCCCATCAGGCAGAGGTGGGTTGTCAGAGGAGTCGATGTATCCCTCAGGGCCTGAGAAATGTTGCATGCAGCTGGATGCAGCTGAGGAGAAAGTAGAGGGTTCAGATTATTTGCCCTACAGAAATATGTTTGTAATCCTTTTTAATGGTATTCTAACTGGAAGCATTGTGGAAATCCCTGCTGTGTGTAATTAAATACAGAAATTACAAGGATTTTAACCACTTCACAGGAAAAAGGCTCAGCGAGGTCTCCAGGGCAATAATACCAGCTGCGAGTAAATAGCCACGACGCCTCTGCTTCTAGGTTTTTAGGAAGACAGATTAATAAAAGTCTCTCCATATTAAGCTTCTGCTCTATATTTTAAAACCTTTATTTATTGAACATACTTTTTTCTAGATAAACTGTTAATGTATACATATAAATAAAAATTTAAAAAAGCCTTGTTAAGATTTTCAGAAATTTAAATGTGAACTGACAGGAAAATTATTATTATTGTTTTTATATTTAAGTACCACCTTTTGCTGCAATTAATAAATCAATCCATCCATCATCCATACATCCATACATAGCACCCAATAAAAACTTTTACAGGCAACAACTGCAGTTCACTAATATCTTGGGCGGTATGTCACAGTTCGGTGTCCATTTCCATTGTAAGACCAGCCCTCAAAACCAGTCCATCTTCAGCTGTGCCCTGTTCAGTTGTAACTCCAAAGAAAAGTGGTGTGGTACAGTGAGTGATGAGCTAATGGCATCACATGACACAGTCCATCGATTGGGGGACAGAAAAACATTAAAACTAGTTTGTTGTGTATGTTATTGCACTAGTATGTGGCCACGTTTGCCGGTAGGGTTTAACCTCGCCTGCGGTAAAAGTCCAACTATTGGTGGAACGCTCTCCTGATGACGTTGGACCTTGATATAGAACAAACCACAGAATCGTGATTTACTGTGGCTTAGAACCGAGGCATAAATAATTGGAAATATACAAGCATAAAATAGATTTCTAAACAGATGTTTAGACATGCTTTGGAAATACACGGTTTACTTTTTGTATTTCTTTTTAACAAATTCAATTTGCCACTTCATAGGTAAACAGAAATTGAGAGGATGAAAGACAATTCCGTTCAAAAACCTTTTAAATACCCACATAATTTATTATTGCTGCCAGCAAAAAATCTAATTTAACTTCAAATAATCTTACTCCTCCTGAGTCTCTTGAATTTTCTGTAGGGTTTCGTGGAATGGATGTCAATAAAATTGCTGTAACACAAAACATCTGCAAAAATGTAGACAGTTTTCAAAGCTTAGGAAAGAAACTCACTTTAACACTTTCAAATATTGGTTTAATAAATACCTGCCAATGGTGTTTCAGTGTCCACTTCCAGTGTTGAGCCCAGAGTGGGTACCTCAGCCTTTGGCTTATGTATGTGTGTCCGTGTCTGCGGTAGCTGAAGATGTGTGTCTGTGGTCGGTTGTTGGCTTGGACGGCTGCCCTGGCCCAACGCCGCAGACGATGCAGGGGACTTTAACCTTGTTGGTAATCCCTCGCTTTGATGCTCCTGGGGGTTACTTCCATGGAAGGAGCTGACACTGAGTCCCCTGCCCAGGAGAGGGAGCAGATTTTGGGGGATCGCGGAGGGGACGATCTTCCCTTTCTTGGACACGAGGCGACCTTTTTGAGCCAGCACTGAATATAGTAAACCTCCTGCTGCGAGGCTTGAAGTGCTGCCTTGGGTGCTGCTTTTCTTTGTGCCACCTGTTGCCACCATTGGAGACTGACTTGAGGTGGGGACTCTGGGTAATTCTATATCTGAGAAGAAAACAAAAAATATAAAGGAGTATTTACTCTGAGTGGCAAGATATAACATAAAACAAATATCTTGCTAAATCAGTTAGATTTGGGAGATTCTGCGTCTGTTCTTAAGTTCGTGCAGTAACTAAGGTCACAGCAGCAGGACATTTATCATAGTTAACCACAAATCTCAGAGTGTTTTCTTAAAATAATAAGTGGAAGAACAAGACAAAACAGTGCATTATACTGAAGTCATCCCAGCCAAGCCGAGCAGACTATTCACCACAACATCAGCATCAGGTTAGACTCCCTATCTGTGGCACCCACTAAGGTTGTAAGAAACCTGGGCATCATTATTGATGATCAGCTGACCTTTGTGGATCAGGTTGCCTCTGTCGCTCGATCGTGTCGCTTCTCTCTATTAAACATCAGGAAGATTAGGCCATATCTAACCCAACATGCGATACAGCTCCTAGTTCAGACCTTGGTCTTCCAGCCTGTGCTGTGAGACTACAGATGATCCAGAATGCTGCAGCTCACTTGGTTTTCAACCAGCCAAAGCGATCGCATGTCACACCCCTTTTCACTGAACTCTATTGGCTTCCCTTAGCTGCACGTATCAAATTCAAATCACTAATGCTGGCATACAGAATGATGAATCAGTGCCCATCTACCTCAACACCCTCTTAAAGCCTTATGTCACTGCCCGCCCGCTCCGTTCCTCCAAGGAGCGCCGACTAACGCAACAGGTCAATCTAAACTCTTCTCATTTGCGATTCCTCGCTGGTGGAACTACCTTTCGTGCACTATCAGAGCATCAGATTCTCTTTCCACCTTCAAGAAATCCTTGAAGACCCAGCTCTTCCGAGAGTATCTCTTGCCCTGAAAGATCTAAATGCACTTATTTACCCCCTGACATTATTTAGCACTCAATGTATGGCATTTAGGCATTCTGTGTTTACCTAAATGCTGAAAATGAGTGTCATCATTAATGTTGAATCCTCTCCTAGCATATTGCAGGTAACTTGTAAAATTGTGTAGTAGTTCAATGTTAAACCCTCTTTTTGTAAGTCGCCTCGGATAAAAGCGTCTGCTAAATGCATAAATGTAAATGTAGAATAATAGTGTTGTCCAAACATTTTACATATAACATGTGAAAATGCAGCACACTTTGTATTTAATCCCCTTTTATTGGATGCTGGAAAATAAAAGCCAGTTCCACTTTCTATGTCACTAAATAAATTGATGCTGTCTAGCTTGTTTAACTTCTGATTTATATTATAAAACAACACTTTTAGGTTTTAAATATGGTGCAGAGCTCTGTTTAATATACACTCATCAGCCACTTTATTAGGTACACCTTGCTAGTACCGGGTTGGACCCCCTGTTGCCTTCAGCACTGCCTTAATCCTTTGTGGCATAAATTCAACAAGGTACTAGAGATTTATCGGTTGCACATCCATGATGCAAATCTCTGGTTCCACCACATCCCAAAGGTGCTCTACTGGACTGTGATTTGGGAACTGTGGAGGCCATTAGAGTACAGTAAACTCAATGTCATGTTCCAGAAACCAGTCTGAGATGATTTGAGCTTCATGACATGATTGTGCATTATCCTGCTGGAAGTAGCCATCAGAACATGGTATACTGTGGTCATAAAGGGATGGACATGTCCAACAACAATACTCAGGTAGGATGTGGTGTTGCAACAATTCTCAGTTCGTACTAAGGGGTCTAAAGAGGGCCAATAAAATATCCACCACACTTTTACACCTCCACCACCAGCTTTAACCGTTGAACCAATGGAGGATGGATCCATGTTTTCATGTTGTTTATGCAAAAGTCTGAACCTACTATCCGAATGTCGCACCAGAAATCAAGACTCATCAGACCAGGCAACGTTCTTTCATTCTTATTTTGTCCAATTTCGGTGAGCCTGTGCGAACTGTAGCCTCAGTTTCCTGTTCTTAGCTGACAGGAGTGTGGTCTTCTGCTTCTGTAACACATCTGCCTCAAGGTTTGACGTGTTGTGCATTCAGAGATGCTATTCTGCATATCTTGGTTGTAATTTTATCAGCTTGAACTAGTCGGACCATTCCCCTCTCATCACCTAATTAGGTGGCTGGTGAGTGTATATTGTGAAAATAGAAGAAACTGCTGACCCCTCATAACACAACTTCCCACCTTACCTCACAAGTCAGGTCAGGGAAGGAAGACAGTATTTAGACAAGGAGCTAGCAGGCTAATGTTAACTCTGCATGAACTGCAGAGTTTCAAGGCTTAAGATGGAGGAGCTGCCAACACTATTAGTCAGGCAATCCACAAATCTGACCAATCTGAACAAAAGACAAGAAGAAAGTATATTTGAAGGAAAACCAACATCAAACTATATTGTTTGGCCCAATATATATAAAGACAAATGAAAAAACTACAAGGCAATCTCTGATATAACACATGCTAGAAGCTTTAAAATACTTAGGCTGGGACATCTTCATCCTTCTGCAGATCAACAACAAAACATTGATCCACAGGTAAAATAGAATAGTTTAGACCACAGCTTTTTTATAAGGATGGCCTGGCTAAAGTCCAGACCTCAGTGCAATTAAGAATATTTGGCAAAACTAAAAAAAATGTATGTCACAGAAGCATCGACAACAATCTTGCAAAAAAGAACGGGGAAAATACTTCTTATATTGGATGTATGTGTGTGTTGGGCAACCCTAGATAAGCTTAACTCCACATTCAATAGACACAGGATGCTGATTATACACACAGACAGACATACACGGCACAGGCACTCAAGCATGACAGGAGTCAACCTACATGTGGGAGGAAGAATGTGTTAAAAAAAAAAAAAAAAAAAACGAAATAGAAAAACATAGACAGGGAAACCGCTCTGCCGTGCATTCTAAAATGCCATCTCCAGCAGCTTGCTTCAAAAACAGCGCACAGCAGCATTTACACACACAAGCCTCTATGTATGCATTCACACATACCCTATGTCTTCTCACTCAACCCTACAACAACAAAAAGATGGACTGCTTAAAATAAAAAAAGCTTTAAAAAGATAGGAGACCTCGAGTTCTTTACAATTTATAAACTCCTGAAGCAAAATCATTAAAGCTTGTAGAAATACTGCCTCTGTCATGCTAAAATAGATACCAGGATGTAATATGTTTTTGCACTGTCAACAGTAAAAATAAACCTTGGAGCTGTTCATTAATATTAGTTTCCAGAACATCATATGCAATGCTTAGTGTGTCACTCCACAAAAAGCAAGAAACCTTTCTATGCCGCCGCAGCTTGCAACCGTTTCAAGAGCAAAACACAAGCAATTACTGACAAAAAATAAAAATCACATGCACTCGAAGAAACTGACTGGGGACATTTCAGTGAGAAAGGTCAAAGCAAATCTGAACTAAACAACTAGATAATCATCCTGTCTGTTTGAAGACGGACAGTACTGCTCTAAGAACTATTGATGTGAGTATTTCAGATTCTTATAACTCCACTGTTGGGTATCTGCCGAGTAGCAGAAGATAGGCCACCTACGGTATCAAATGCTCCAGCCTTACCTTCTATATACAGTTTTACAGTGCATACCATTTAATCTTTATCCATAGAGTTTAGCTTGAATGCTCAACAAGCATGGCCCTCGCACCTCCCACATACCATGTACACCACACATGTGAGCCACAAGTACATCATTTCTATGACTGCTACAGCTAGATATGCAAACTATCTGTGTGGACTGATGAAGAGTGGCTTGACTTGGATTCCCAGATGCTTGAAACTAAAAGCGAATCTCATGGAATTACATCGTTTATTTTGAATTACCTCAATAATAATCTGAGAGAGTCACAGAGCACTGGGATTTATCTCCCAGTCAGTTATATTTTAGGGATTAAAAATTAAATTCACAGACAGGAAAATATCGGCAAAAATGACTTTACCTCCGATGCCAATACACTATTCAATATGTTTCTGTGACAAAAGTACGTAACTTTATGTTAAAAAAAACCCATCCATTACAAAAATCAATAACTCGAACTTTCATACACCAACATGGACTGGGAACAAAATCTCAAATGTGGTCCAACTAATTAATTCTGTTAAAACATCCTAAGCATTGCAGACACAAGGGCTACTATGATACCACCAACATCTAAATACCAACATTACAAAAGAAAATCCTTCCTTGTTGCATAATATCGTCTTAAAACCCCAGTTCTCATGTATTTCATTAATCAGCTAGCTTGCTAGCTTATTCATAGGTTGACAAATGTTCTTATGCAGTACAGTGAAGACACAGGAAATATTTAAACTTGTTGGTAATGTCTTTGCACAACTGTTGAACAGCTTTGAGTATAATTATGTTCAAGAGAAACTATTAATGAAATTAGTAATATATATATAATATAGACTTAATTATACATATGTATGCAATAAAAATGAACAACTTCTCTCCAAAATGAAAAATTGTTTAAACTTTTTATAACACGTTTCATGTCATACTAACCACTCAAAAGGCTTTTATACTATATGCACATTCACACTCTCAAACACGCACACATTTATACACCAATGCACAGATTGTTAGGCAACTAAGGGATTAAGTGCCTTGCCCATTGGCACATCGACATTTGAAAGGAAGCAGCTGGAATCAAGCCGCCTGCTGATTGCAAGACGACTCATCTACACACTGAGCCACAGTAAGAGTTTATTAATAAAAGATTTCAATCAATATGCGCATTAAGCTAATAATGGTTGAATACGGTGCAATAACATATGGTATGGATTGCTCACTCGGTAACGCCAAAATATATTACAATAAAATATGAAATAAACCACATAATGGCATACGGTACTAACACAGTCCCGTATGAGCATGAATGCAAAAAAGACAAAGGTTTCATTGAAAGGTTTTGGGAATTAGGCTAAAAGAGTTGAAAAAGAATTAAGATTAAATGCATTAATTGGCATGTGCTCAAACAGCCACTTCACAATCAAAAGTGAAAGTACTGATAAAAAAACAAACAAAACAAAAAAAAACATAGGGTGTTTTTTTTCAAATCCTTATTTTGGGGTTTTCAACCATATGATTTAAAAAAGAGTCTCCATTTAGTTTGGAACTTTGACATTAATAAATCTTTGATATTAATAAATCTGTAAGCAACATTGTGAATATGTGGCATGAAAACGTAACCCCAAGATTTCTTTCTCATAAGACGAGGTAAATAATTGATATAATGCAAATATTTGAATTCATTTTTAACTTTAAAAAGGCAACCCGTACTGAACACAATGTAATGCTTTAATCAGAATGCATGTTTAAATTATTATATTCTAACTAATGTATGTGACATGGCCAGAAAAGAGTTTAAATTGTACTGGGGCTTCATTAAATCACATTGTTTAACAACAACAGGCCTGGGGACAATACGTTTGTCCTGATGTCACTAAATCCTTTTATATATATTTATATATTTTTTTCTTCCATATTTAACAAAAATGTTAGAGCTCAATCAACAGAAGGTGGGTATGACTGATGAGTAAAATCAAATAGTTCCACTCTCATAATACCTGTACAGACGCCTTTTAAGATTATGATGCTAATGATTTGAAATCTTATAACATCTTATTAAAGATCACAAATTCAGTAGATACCTGGCTTAGTTTTGGTTCAAACTGTTAATGTTACAGTATCAATTGCAAGAGGAAAAGATGCAGGAGCATAATTTACCAAACACACATTTCTGAATGTGTTTGAAATGTTAGTCGGATTAATCAAAGTGTGACAGGCATATTCTTTCAAAACGCAATGCGTTTCTGATGTGCAGAGGAATGACACAGTGCACCTATAAATGATTCTTCTATACTTCCACAGAATGCTGGATTATCTGGCTGTATTGCCTAGCTTAAATGTGAAAAAAAACATTTGTAGAGAAAATTGAGTTATTGAGAATTTATTCATTGTGTTGCTTTCTCCATTAGATTGCTCTTTTCCTATCGATCCATTACTTCACAAGTCAGATCTAGAGTTCTTCTGATTGACACACTTCTAACTCAGCATCCCTTACACATTTTAAAATACTACCTAACCAGTTAAAATATTCCTCTTTTCTTTTTTTTAATGGGGATTATGTTGAGATAGTCATGGCCAGGGAAAAAAAGTGCTGACCTGTTTATTATAGTAACATTTTCAGGGAAGTACCTGCGTAACCAACCTGCAGTTTTGTCAGTAATTTCTTTAGCAACAAAGACCTGTGGAGAAAAGAGTTATGGTTCCTACTCATCCTGAATAGAACCCTTTTTACTCAAATTGTTTGTCTTGTCTTTTAACATTTATAAATTAAACTTGTGAACATTTGCTTCAACAGATGATCCTGAGTTTTCAATCTATAGTTGTTTATATTAAACAAGTTGTTAAACAAGTTGTTTATATATAGGAAAAGTGAAACTATCATATTTATGCAATCATGCCATCTTAGTAGATGTTAAACAGACCTTGATCTTACGTGGGTGTACGTATTTGTTTGCCTGTAAATGTAAATATGGCTCAGTATGACTTTGAGACAGTACATTCAAATTGATGGACCCGGTTATTGCTTTAAGGACGGATGCAGCTGTTTACTGTTTGAATATATCATTAAATATGGCATCAGACCCACAAGGAGAGTATGCAAACTGCTGACTGGAACTCTAATCTCTTTGCTAAACAGTTTGATTCTGACTACAGAAAGCAATTTAGAAAAGTTTGAATAGGCTCATCTCATCAACTTTTATCTTTATTGCCAGCTTTCACTTCTTCCGGAAAAATTACATTTCAGATCATTTTTTATCATAACCAACAACCAGATCTAATGTTTTACATGAATTATCATTTCCACAATCAGAAAGTACATAAATAAGTGACATTTATTTCTTATCATGACTTCAAATTGGGATTTTAGACTTGCATGATTCTAAAATCTTTCAACAAATACAATATTGACACTTAGTGCTTTCACAACATTGGTTACATGTTATGAGGACCATGATTTATAGCTACTTCCATAAGCCTCTAAAAGCCAAGATATGATAAGAACCAAATAAGGAATTACTCTAATCTGAGTCGACGCTGTCAGACGTCTTTTTGGCTGAACCCTACACCTTGCTCCATAGTGCTGACAGTATTTTCTAGAAAGCCATTGGTGGCTGACAATCCTTTGTCCATAATTGGTCTCCTGTGTAAGTGCATTTGCATTTACTAAGCCTTTGTTTTGCTGTTACATTCATCCCAATTACCTTATTTATAGCTTTATTTTTGCCTTTGAACCATCCAACAATGATTTCTAATGAGAGGGACCCACAGATGCAGACAGCACCGGATGGAGTGGTTGTTTAGACAGAATCAAAATGAGTTTTTAATGTGGTATAATATTGTAATGTGCAGTGGAAACCAAACAAACGATGCTGCACCAGCATTAAAGAGTAAAAAGATGAATGTTGCAGCTTTCTCGGTGATGTATGTGGTGCTGAAATAAAGTTTACCAATGTACCATTTGTTTATTTTTTTTTTCTTTTCAGACTGACAAGCTTCAGAATGAAACTCAACAATGAACGCAAACAATTGTGAGGCATGTGTCAGTTAATCACAAAGCTGTGGCGGTAAATGAGTAATGGGGTTCTGTCATCGGATGAATAATCCAAGCCATGATGCTGTTAAGCTCTATGAGGGACAGATTGCACAGTTAGGGGTCAGATTTAAGGTTTCTAGCATACAGTTGAGCACAGATTAATGGTGGGAAGAAAAGTAGCTGTGCTGATGAAAAATGACATCCAGGTTGTTTCGGGAACCCCTACAGCACAGAAAGTGTTGTGGAGCATTACGTTTGTCCTACTTAATGATCCGACCAAGATGTTTGCTTGTTGTGATGGATTTTTTCAAACTGACTGTGGTTCTGACTAAGGTGATATTTTTGGAGAAAAATTTGAAAACCTGCATGTGCGGTGAATATTGAATAACCCTGGGAATAGTACCTACTTGTAACTTGTTTTTACACAATGAATGACTGTAGTGATTTACCTAATACCGTTTTTTTAAATAAGCCCCTTTCCATTATTGATATACACAGAATTGGGAGCAAACATGCTATGGCTGTTAAGTCTTTTAATTCTTTACTACACCTACATTATTTGACATGTAAAACTGCTGTTATTCTGACAACATCTGCAAGTGAATATAGATAGAATTTTCTTTTTTTGCTACTTTATCTAGAAATTAAAGTTTACCTACATTAACAAAACATTGCCAAAGGACGATGTTAGGTGCTGATAAGATGTTTTCACCCACTTGGACATGTTGGGCCTCAATTTTACTCAAACCAACTGAGAGAACTACCTCCCAGCTTTCACAATGCTGAAGTGAATCTTGATGACATCGAGAGTCTTTGGGGCTTGACCTCTGATGAAGAAACACACGTAAATTATCTTTTTTCTGACCTGCTGGATGGGAAAAGGGAACTTTTAAAACTTTATAAGTCTAAGTTATAAGCTTTAGACCTTCGTAGCCGAATCAGACACAAACACTATCCTTTCCACCCAATCCTTCTTTCCTTCATAATAGCCATACCATGAGAGCCCTGAAGCCTTGTGATCCTTTATCTAGCCTTTTAGCCCAGATACATGATAAACCCTAATCCTGATTCTAACCCTAATAACCATTACCAGTATATGCCTAACCCAAATCTAACCCTAACTATATATACACTACAGTCATAAACCTTATCCCAAACCCAAAATCAATGTTTGTCAAAAACAGCATATTTCATATATCTTTAGACTTTAAAGCCACATTGTGTTTATGTTTATTATGTGGAAATTGTCTAAAGCCACTAATGTGAATTCATCTTTTAATGAGAGTCTGACCATGTTTGGAAAGTTATTTCTGACACTCAGGTGATTCCCCGTTTGTTAACCACAAGAATGATAAATGAAGTTTACTGTTGCATTTCTGTTTCTGTTCCGATGTTTCATCTTTTTTTTTTTTTTGCTTTAAGTCGGCATTGATCTACATATCCGGATATGTTTGATACATTTATAAGCAAAAAAACACTTTTGAAAGGCAAAGTGAGCTTAACAAAAAAAAACAACAACAAATGAAATACAGCCGGAACTACCTAGTCTTAAACTGCAGATTCTTCTTTTCAGTTACAGATGCTTAGCAAAGATAAGTAAAGCTTGTGATGCTGCTTACAGGTTTCTGGGTAAACCTTGAGGTTAAAATTCCGGTCTGTCTGTGATCTTTTGATGAGCTGAATATGTCTTATTTATTGAACAGTGATGCTATTAGATAGATACAACAAGATATTGAACATTGTCAAAGTATAAAAAATTAAAATTAAAATGTAAACATAAAAAACTGCAAAACATCGATTTACAGTTGACTCAGAGAAGTTAATTATAAACTGGGAAAATTATTTTACTATCATTACTATCCTTTTTCAAAAGGCTTATGTTTATAAAGTTGATCTTGTTTTAAACGATTTAAACTAAGTGAAAGTTTTCTGAAGGCTTAAATAAGCAACTTGCATTTAAACTCAAGTAAGTAAAAGTCTTGAGACAACATGCTGCATGAAATAAGTAATATATAAGCTGAATTACTAGGAATGGATAGAAAATGTAGTGCTGGATTGAAACTGCTCCAGAGAGATTCCTTTTTTATTGCTTTGCTCTACTCAGTTGAATCATTCCCCTCATCAGAACAAGCAATAACCCCTTGGTGATGCTTTATCCAGGAGTTTATTCAGAGCTGTTCTCAGGTAGACACTTGAAAATCAAACACGATTTCATGCTTCATTATCCTGAAGGCATCAGCAAACTGGGACCTGCAGTTTCTTTCTGATACACAACATACTATTACCTTGTTAAACAAATAGCTCATCTCTGAACTGCAGTTTTTAGAATACTGTTTCAGATATCAGCACAGACATAAGGACATGATATCAGAAGATCAATATAATACAAACATAAGTTTGAAAAATATCAGTTTCTTTGAACAATCTCTTTCATTCAGTGGGAAAAAAGGGTTAGAAAAACAGCTAACATTTTAATTTTAATGAAAATAATGCTTTTTATCAGCAAATAAACTATAGAAAGCTTTGTTGAATTTTACTTCATCCAATGCCAATCTGCATCCATGTTAAAATATGTTTAAATATAATAAATTTTAAGAAGTACTCAATAAATGCAGAGACATCAATGTATTAGTATTTTAACAGTTTATTAATTTGTAGTGTGAGGACATCATTTGTTTTACTTATTTTTTTACTTTTTCTGGCACTAGTGGCCTTTTTTAAACAACATTTAGACAGGAAGCAATGATGCACCTCCTCCACCACTGAGCAATGCAGAGACCCATATTCCAAATTTTGTAATAATATTTAATATAATTACCTTGGTGTTCACCTCGACACCAGTTAAGCTCGTTACAAAAAAAGAGACCGAGCAGTTTGACAAAGATTGGATCCTCCAGTGTCTGCAGCAAGATGCTCCATATCTTCTATAAGTCTGATATAAATATTTTAATTGATTCTAAATCATCTGTTGTGGCAGCAACATCAGAGCCAGGGAAATGTTCTAAGGACTATTGTAGAATGTCAGAAGATAATACTGCAAAGAAGAATTTTTAATCAAATCAAGAACATTACGGAGAACTCTGATCATGTTCTTGAATAGACTCCTTTACAATGTTACTGTCATGTGAGGGAATAATGACTCGAGCAGAGGCGGAATTGTGTGAGATATACTGATTTCCTGCCAGGATGAAAAATGGAACTGAACATAAATAGAAACTGAATAAATACAGAACGGAGGTGGAAACAACAAACCAAGGAATGACGCGGGACCCTAAACTAGAAAGTAAAGAAGGAACAAAACTAATGGATAAACAAACCAGGGAAGGATGGGAAATAAAAGGTTACACAAAAACAAACTAATGAACTAAACAACAATGAGGGACGCGAGGAAAACCGGAGACAACGAGGAGAACAAACGACTGATGAAATAAACTAACTAACCTTGATGTTTACTGTCTCTGTACTATATGCCACATCCAATGAAAAAAACAAATAAATAAAATGTATTTTTGATTTCCTCCATTGATTATCATGAGGGAAAAGCTGCAGCAAGAACAACAATTTAAAAAAACTACAACTTCGAGACTGTTTTATGACACTTCAAGTAGCTCATTGTTACAGCTAAGATATTAATATATAATATTTATATATTTTTTGAAGACTTAGGTTTAAGAAACTCTGCATTGAATTTTTACCAATGCCCTCCTTGGGTTTCCATGGTTCAGATTGATGCCAGAACATGTTTTTTCCAACATGATTTACAGCCTGTAAGTTTTTGCACCTTGATTTCTTATCAACTCACAAAAAGGTTAAATAAAATAAAAATAAGTTTTGTTAAATATTTTGTGGAAGAGCCAAATGGCTCCTCGTAATATCAGAACATTAGGAGAGAGGTTGTTTCTTAATCAGATGTTGAGGTTTTTCAGCATGCACCTCCTCCTTTGGGGCGCTTAAATCTTGGTATTCCTGCAGTTCATTATTAACTGATTTGGTGTAGCGATGCCTTATTCCAGTAGCCCAGTACTTTAATCACACATCTAAGTGGGTATTGGATCATTTAGGTAGCTGTACACATTTTTTTCTTAATATCTGCCTTAAAAAACAACCTGCAAGGAGATTTCTTTTTGAACATTATTACAGTGTAATTTTATGGACTTCCTGACTAGTTCTGACTCAGAATGCGCTGTAACAGAAATAAAGCTGAACATCGCTACATGTCAGACAGATCTCACCACCCACTTTATCTCCCACTTTATTTTTTTCATCAAAGCAGAATAATAAAAAGACACACAGCATTTCTCATTCTGTCAGCAGCTTCGGGTGTGTTGTTTGAAACTAACCCTTTTAAATCACATCCACATTGTAGACCTTCCAAAAACCATCCATTATAAACAGGATGAACCATGCAAACTTGACTGGAAGCTGAACAGTGGCTGGCAACAACAAATAAGATAAAGCAATGAAAACCTGTGTGTACAGCTTAATTTGAGCCTTGTGAATGGACTTGTGTCACACAGAGAACCTGGAAAATATCTATTTACAGACTAAAACAAGTACGAGAATGTTGCAGATGACATAATACCTCAGCTGAAGGCAAAAATCCCAGATCAGTTACAAAAATTGTGTTTTGCTGAAATAGATGAGTAGAGAGAACCATAATGGGCAACGTGAGATGGTGAGTCGGGTGAACTCCAAGCTCTTAACGAGGACTCAGCCAGTATTGCAAATACAGTTTCCTGTTTTTTTACTGGGAGAAGGCTACTGGGTCATATCCCACACCCCAAAATCCCTCTGCCAGTCTGACTGACTATATGACCAGAGAGAGATGTGGTGTATCAGAGGTTGTCAGTAACAGATGGTTTCATCCAGGAGATGTGTGAGTACTGTGAAGTTTTGTCTGGAGCCCAGGTATTAAACTCTTAGTAAAGGGTAACATGTTCTTAAGTCTTACTGTAAATTATGCTGGTAACAGCTGTAAATAAAGCGTAAATAACCCAGTAATGGTACAACATGCTTCTTCTCCATGCGATTCATTGATAGTTTTGTATGTTGTTGTACAAGGATGAAATGTATACAAAAGTCAAGAAGGCCCCTGGTCCTGATGGAATCTCTCCCTCCTGCCTGGGGACCTGTGCAGACCAGCTTGCACCGGTCTTTACTAAGATCTTCAACAGATCACTGGACCTGTGTGTTGTTCCGTCCTGTTTTAAAAGCTCAACAATAATACCCATTCCTAAAAAGACAACTACCACAGGACTAAATGACTACAGACCTGTTGCCCTGACCTCTGTGGTCATGAAGTCCTTTGAAAGACTGGTTCTCAACCACATTAAGGAAATCACGGACCCCCTGCTAGACCCCCTGCAATTTGCCTATCGGGCCAACCGTTCGGTGGACGATGCAGTGAACATGGGTC
>JAVLVB010001249.1:1936876-1963700 GCA_032876305.1 Orestias chungarensis
AGCAGGTGAGGCTGGGAACGTGTACTTCAGTGACCCGAACCTTCAGCACGGGCCCCCCACAGGGTCGTGTACTCTCCCCACTGCTGTTCTCACTGTACACAAATGACAGTACCTCCATGGACTCCTCTGTTAAAATCCTGAAGTTTGCAGATGACACAAAGGTCATTGGTCTCATCAAGGACAGTGATGAGTCTGCTTACAGACGGGTGGTTGAACAGGTTGTCCTCTGGAGCAGTCAGAACAAACTGGAGTTGAACACAGCAAAAACAGTGGAGATGACCGTGGACTTCAGGAGGAGCCCCCCAACCCTGCCAGCACTCACCATCCTACACAGGACTGTGATGGCTGTGGAGTCCTACAAGTTCCTGGGCACAACGATCTCCAAGGACCTGAAGTGGGACAGCAACATCCACTCCATCATAAAGAGGGCTCAACAGAGGATGTACTTTCTGTACCAGCTGAGGAAGTTCAACCTACCCCAAGAGCTGATGGTGCAGTTCTACACAGCCATCATAGAGTCCATCATCACCACATCCATCACAGTGTGGGGCAGTGCTCTCACAAAACACGACACCAAGAGACTGCAGCGCATTATCAAGTCTGGAGAGAGGACCATCGGTGTAAAGCTGCCCGCAGTGCTGGACCTGCATGCCTCCAGAAGCGTGCAGAGAAAATCATCAGCGACCTGTCTCACCCTGGCCGTCACCTGTTTCGGTTCCTTCCATCAGGCCGACGCTTCAGCCACATGAAGACCCGTACGACCAGCTACAGAGAAGCTTTTTTCCAACTTCCATTATTCTCATAAACAATTAAACAATTCATTTATATATTTTTATGACTTCAATAGTTTGTATACTGCACAAAACTGCACTTTTTAAATAATATATAAATTATCCATGCTAAATGTTACAAATGTTTCTTTACTGTATCTTTCCTGCCTTTACTGTATTTTTTGTGCACTGCAAGCATCTATGTAACCAAAAACAAATTCCTTGCATGTGTGAGCATACTTGGCCAATAAAGCCTGATTCTGATTCTGATTCTGATTCTCTCAAGATATTGTAAAATCGTTTTGTTTGGTATTTGCTAACCGCAGCTGACACTATTCAGGTTTAGCTGCATGCTTTCTTGGGTAGCTGGCTGGAGAGTGGAGCCCGAAAGCAACTCTAAGAGTAGTATGTCGGCAAAAATCCTTTGCGGTAAATTCTGTGGAAGTTTTATTGTGAGGAATATGTAGAAAAGCACAAAAATATGCGAAAGAGTGTGAAAAACTTGTGAATTGTTGTGTACAAATGTAGGGAGAATAAACATTCTTCTCCCACATATAATAAGCAGCAAACATGACATAACATAGCAGCATAGCTGAGCCAGTTATTTAATCGCGCAGTTATTGAGTTATTGAGTCTTGGACCATCTAAGGTCATCTATTATGTAAAAACAAAGCCAGTTATAACTAACTTAAAGCTCCCTGTAGTAAAGCGCTGGATGAAGTTCAGTCCATTTGCTTTTTATTAGTTTACGGGGCATATCTGCCTCATCCAATATTGGGACAAGCTGACGTGTTGACGTCATCACCCCTCTGCGGACCAAAATGTGTTTGTTATGGTGCCGCGTTGATGTCACTACGTGATGCGCCGGACCGTTCACTTTTGGCTTGGGGGGGGGTTAGTTTCAGTAAAAAAATTATCAATTATTTCAAATTCTTGCGAAAAAATGTGGGATCAGTAAAATCATGTGAATTTACATAATTCTTCGATTTCTGAGCTTAGATACTATTTTTGCGGTAAATATGCGGCTTTTTAAGAATTATGCAAACCCCCTTATATTCTGTACCGTTTCCTTGATTTTGCGTGATTTTCTGCAATCGCAGAATCACTTTTTTCTGGGGGGACTGCTTAATATAAGGGCCATCTGAGGTATCAGCTGAGTCTGTGTCTCCGGTCAATGTAAGCTTGTCTCTCTTAGTATGGAGGCCATCCTTGACTCAGAAGCTTTCAGTATGTCTTTACACCCAACACTCCACCACTAAAATTGAAACTAAAAGCCAGCAAATTGTATAAAAAGCAAAGGTCCCTGTTTCCTTGGTGAAGGGGAAAAGGTCAAGTGATGAGAAAAAAGAAGAGCCTATCCGGAGTCTGACTCATCACCACAACCTTTATCTATGTACTAAACCCACTATTAAACCAACTTTTTTAATAAGGAAATACTGTTTTTTAAGCCACCATAGCAGGGATCACAAATTTAGAGCAATAGTGAAGTGTATCTTTCATATGTTGTTGTGGTATATCTGATTTTAAGGGTATAATAAAACATTACCATAGTGAACAAACACGGTTAGAGGCAAGAGAGGATATTTTTCATTGTTGGTGCGCTGTTATGGGGACACAGATAATAAAGAGACAGGCACCCGTTGAATTTACATTTATTATTAGATTTAAACAACACTCCAGTTTCTATTCTAGTTATTTTATTTTATTTTTTTGTATTTCTGTGCCCCACCTGGAGGCTGCTCAGCAAAAATATAATCTGATAATAAGCTGGTCAGTGGCACAAAAAAAGCTTTGGAACTGTACAGTAAAAAAAAGGATTCTATAAATGTTTGTGTGAAAATCTGATCGAAAATAACCTTGAATAGTGTTTTGAAGTACAAACATTAGGTTATAAAGTTACCACATGAACTCAGACCATTTGCCGTCCATCGTAGGAAGAAAACAATGTTTTACTTTAACCAGCAGATAAGGTTGTGACATGAAGGCAAAATGAAACAGTCCTCAAATAACCGCTTACTTTTTGTGCCACTCCAACACAATGAGGACTGAGATATCGAAGCTGGGTGGACAAAAACATTTCAGTGGGAAGCCTGACCACAACGAAAATGGGCTCCTTTATGGTTTCTTGTCTGCAGATTTGCGTGTCTTCAAGGCTCGTATTAAATACAGGAAAATCTCATCTTTTTGTTCTCTTTGTTACTTTGCTTAATCTGTAGTCTAAAGGCTGGTGGCTGTTTAAAATGTTTTTATCAGAGACGAGACTGGCAGGAACAGTATCTGGAATACATTCTCTGCACAGTGATAAACACACACGCTACAGAGAAAGAAGGGAGGGAGAGAGCAGGATTTAACTGTCTGAAATCTGCCCTGGCTATCATACCTTTCTGCTGCAGTAAAATACAGATCAGGGTATCATGCCAGGTGCATGAATAACAGCTTTCCCTGGTAAACAGAATTCTGGTCCAACAATTTTGAATTAAATCTAAGCTTCTTCTTCTAGTTATGTTGAGTTCTTTGTAATCGCTGAGATGAGCGTTGTTGTGCAACAAGGATTGATAATAAATTTTGACTTATGTTTGTATCTTGATTAATAATTGTTTCTTAACTAAATTATTAATTAAATTAAAAAATGTCCTTTATCAAACTAACAAGTCGGATCACCAACTGGTTATCAATAATCCCAAGCCAAACACAGTCTGTGTCACGCACTATTCTGCTATTTAGTATTATTACAGAACAGCAAGTGAATGGGTGAAATGGACGCTCTGAAACACAACAAACATAGGCATAAATATTCTCCCCAAAGTATGAGAATACACATTAACACAATAGTGTTAATAAATAGTCAAAGTGTTAGATAACCCCAAAAACAAGCTAACAAAATAAATCAACTAGGGCTCCAATAAGCATTAAGCGCTTTTCCTGTCTATTGAATGAATTGCCTGGAATCAAAGATTTTTTAAACTCAAATACAAATAGCTATGTAAATGTTTATATGCAGGTTTATGTATGTTAACATAAAGACATTGTAAACAACGTGTTCTGACTCAGAATTTGTTAGTAAAATGGAGAATTTGATGGCCTTGGGAGTCTAACTGCATTAATATTCAAGCATTTTGGGGTAACTGTACCACAATCCCAAATGTAAGTAATGGGAATATACACAGCACTGATTTAATGATTTACTCTGTGCTGACACCCACCCCCTACATCCACACGCCTGTGAAATGAGCTAAAACTGAAAACAGAGCAGCTATTGAACCGACCAATCAACGATTGCCGCAGAGCACATGCATGCAGGTCAGCAGTTGCTCCCTCTACGCCTAACCTGCAGTCTCACACACCTTAAAACACATACGCTGCATTCAAGCTCATTAGCAGCATTGCTGTGTGGGCTAAAAAATGTCAAGCCTCTTTAAGTTAATGAGCTTCAAGTTTGGATGAATATTTCTAAAAGTTTCTAACATCAAAGGAAAAACAATAATGATTCTTAATTTTAGGGGCTTGTATTTATCCATCAAACATTATCTTACAGCTAGAAATGTAAACTAGTGTAGAGTTATAAAGGTCAATTTGAGAACCTTTTTATTCCTGGTTATGGTTTGGAGAACTAGACTTTCTTATCTTATGATGCTTTTATTTCTTTTCTTTTCTTTTTTTAACTAGTTTTATAATGTGTTAGTGTCTAGACATGGACCCAGGTACACTCAGGAGGAGGCAACATAGTGGAAGACACAGTAAAACAAAGACTGATAGATTTTCTGTACACCCTTGTCCCTATTGGGGTCGGGTGCGTCTTCTGGCGCCTATCTCCAGGTTACAAAGGGCGAGAGGCAGGGGTACACCCTGGACAGGTCGCCAATCCATCGCAGGAAAGGAAACTGGAACCCTAAATAATAGGTAACAGAAGGAAAGGCCATTTTAAAAGAACTAATAAGAATAAATAAAATTACGGAATGAGTGACACCAAATTGGCATCTAACACACAAATGAAATCAAGAGCCCAAAACACCTAAAGATCACTACCCAGACATATCCGGTGAAAGTAACTAAGTAAAATGTAATTTAATATAAGCATCGGGAACATTGCTTTGTTTTCTGTCAACAAAACAAACATAAAACAGAACTTCTTTATGTAGGTTGGGAAAAATGTATATGTATAGTATATGTATTGTTTTTTATTGCATCTGTGTAATGTGTTGGGAGGGTTGGACCATAGCATTAGTGATTCCAGGATGGTAATTGCTTTTGAGCCAGTAGCTGATTTTGAGCCCGATCTGATGCATCTGTAGCGCCTTCCTGAGGGCAGCAGGTCAAACAGGTTGCAGCCAGGGTGGGAGCTGTCTTAGGTGATGGGTTTGGCTCTACTGAGGCAACACCGGTGTAAATGTCCATCAGAGACAGAAAAAGGTTGCCCACCGATCTTCCATGCTGCCTTCACAACTCTCTAGAGCCTCTCGCTGTCAGCAGCATTGCGCCTGCTGTACCATAGTGTGATTGAGTATGTCAGCGGGTTCTCGATGCATGAGCTCTAGAAGGTCAGCAGCAGGTTGGAGTTTAGGGTTTATTTCCCGGGGACTCTCAGGAAGTGTAGCCATTGCAGAGCTTTTTTATTAACTGCCCTGATGTTGACTGGATGAGGATGAGGATGCCAAGAAACCTCTCCATAAGATTGTTTGTTGTACAATGCAATACTGTAAATCTGACATGTGGACATGAGCTGTTAAATTATTTAGTAAAAATAGACCTCATAGTATTAACACAAATATTTAATACAGAATATATTACAATATCAAAAAGCTTAATTTAAAATGGAAAAGCCGCTTTGGTGTTACTGTTATAGGAAAGAAGGATGGACGCAATGAAGAAAGCCAGACTGGATTCTTAGCTCCAATCCAGTGAAAGCTGGGATAGGACTTGGCCTAATAGGAGAGGAAGAGAAAGCTGTGGAGTAAGAAGAAAATTCTTCTTCTTCTTCACTTTGAATCCATGTGTTTTCTTGTACTATTAGGCCAAGTCCCATGCTGACTGTCACCAGATTTGTGCTAACAATCCGGCCAATCAGGTCATTCAGAATAGTTCCTGCCCCCAACTGATAAATATTGCTGCTGAACACAGAGAGCAGGCGCGATTCTCTGGCGGGATTTGTTGTGAATGCTTAATAAGCTTCTCAGGGTTTTGGCATGAATTTAAATTTAAATTAAAACTCTTTCATGATATCAGTGCTGACCGTAAACTTTTAGGTTTTGCCTAGAACGTTCAGAATTTTATGTGTCAGTATCACAGTGACTCCAGGCATACATCCAAATAGACGTGAAAATAATTCATTAAAGGAAAATATACATTTTGGAAGGACAAAACAAAACCCCTCGTGCAAAAAAAAAAGATGAAAAACTCTGGCAGAAAATAGAAAATCAATGGGTTCATCTGAAGAGAGCTGTGCTCAAGAGTTGTCCTAACAAAAGTAGATTTAAACCAAACAGCTAAACTAACATTTTTACCAATGCAAGGTAAAAATATTACGGTTTGGTTGTGCTTCCCTTTTAACATTTTCCTTTATTTTTTGTTTCTTGCTGAATCATTCAGGATAAATTCCCAGAGGTTTAAAAAGATGTTTCATGGATGCAGACCAAAACAGAAGAGCAGAGAGAGGAAGAGAAAGTTCAAACCATCTCTTTAATTGATCCTACCTGCCAAGAATCTTGTCACTTACTCTCTGGTCTTTCAACCGAGTTTCCCAACCATACGACCACACATGGATTTAAAGAAAAGCAGCATAAGCTACAGTCTTTCGTCAGAGGTCCCGATATGGAGTAAGATCGCTGACAAAAAGGTGTATGCAGAACTTTAAAATTTGTATTCGTATTTATATGTCCATTAAGTTCTTGTACCCAAGACTCTTGTTTTTATGTAAGTATGAAACAAAAGTGCAAACAGTCTCATACTCTCATACTAAATACTTTTGAACTGTAGTATTATAAAAGGTCCTTTTGAATCCAAACCCGCACAATGTCCTTTGTAATTGCTCATGCTAAGGCAAGGTAAGGTGATTTAAAGTAACTGCTGAAAGAAAATGTGCCCCTTGCGGTGTAAGCATCTGTTCTACATTAATTCAACAGTGACCTTGATCGAAGTGTGGGAACTCCAACACACACCTGTTGATAAAAAGAAACCAACAAAATACAGTTCGGCCTCGGTAATTTGAATTAAAGCTGCCTTAAGTAACAACATATGGACCGATGATGGATGTTTTAACGGCTGCCAAAAGCGCTCTGTTTCTGCTTTTGGATGAACGGTTGGTAAATGCTTTACATTCAGCAACACTGTCTCGAGACAAGGGCTGGACTGAAGGTCAAAGTAAGGCCAAGTCAATTTTAAGGTGATGTTAATGTAAAATAATGTTAGCTAAACTGGCAAAAACATGCATCTGTATGTATGTGTGTGTGTGTGTGTGTGTGTGTTGTAGCAGGTTTCTCAGCGTACAGCCATGAGCAGATGGCACCATCTATAGTTTCATTCTTTTTCACAGCAGGCCTGTGGTGCAGCTGTGCTCCACTCTTCACTTTCCATTTGCTTCAATCCATGTATTAACTTTTAGCAGTTGTATATAAAACACCATCTTTCTGTTTTGCTTGCTCTGAGAAGCGATGCCTCTGTTTTTTATTGCTACCAACCAAGCAAAATGTTAGAATAATCAAGAATATATTACTTTGCTCAACTATGTAATGGATTGTAACACAGCACTACAGTTTCATATTGGGTGAGTCTATATTTCTGTTTTGCTTTGATATTGCTCTACGTTTACTGCGAGATGGATGGATGAATTTTGTCCAGAAACGTTGTTTCGGGGACGAGCGCTCTACTTAGAAAGGGTCAAAATAGGAAGAACAGAAGTCCTTTCAGTTCACTCATTGTACAGCACGGTACAGTTGACTTTCAAAATATATTTTAATAAATTATATATTTTACTTAACGTTTCCTTGGCTTTTGAAGCGTGAGGCTGGGCGTGTGACAAAATCAACTTCTTTTTTAGCTTTATATCTTGTTATCACGTAATTCCCTCATTAAAAACATACCTAAAGTATTTCATTTATCCATTCATCCATTCAACTCGAATTTGATAGTGGACGAACAGAAAGACTGTAAACTAACAGTAAAAATTCAACGGTTTTTCTGTGTTTTTTAGACACCCATAAGCTTTTGATCGTGTAAATCATAGAAATCTATTTTCAAAATTGTGCCAAGTTGGTGTGCCCAAATATATAGTAAGATGTCTATCCTATTGGTATGCTAATCAAACTATGCAGGTCAAATGGGACAACTGTATATCGGCATCCTTTTGTGTCAGCAATGGAGTGAGACAAGGAAGTATTTTATCTCCTATGTTATTTAATTTTTATATGAACGACTTCTCTAAGCAGCTAAAAGTGTGTAGAACTGGCTGGATGGTTGGTGATACTATTGTTAATCATTTAATGTATGCTGATGCTGGACAGAGCTAAAAAAAAAAGAGCTAATCCTGAAAATCTCATAAAGATAAAAGCAACTCAGATGAAACAAAAATGTACAACCATTAAGTGTGGCTTATTGAACATCAGATCTCTCTCCTCAAAGTCCTTATTAGTTAATGATTTAATTCTTCATAATCAAATTATTTTGCTTTGTCTCACAGAAACCTGGCGGCAGCATGAGGATTATAATAGTATCAACGAATCAACTCCCTCTAATTATTCAAACTTTCACATTCCTCGAAGTACTGGGAGAGGTGGAGGAGTAGGAAGCATTTTTCAATCAGATTTATTCATTAATCCCAGGCCAACTAATAGTTATAGTTCTCTTGAACATTTAACCCTTAGCCTTCCTCATCCAACCTCTAAAAGAAATAAACCACTTCTGTTTGTTATTTTGTATCGTCCGCCAGGTCCTTACTCTGAATTTATAGATCAGATCTCAGATTTTTATCTGAAATAGTGTTAAACACTGATAAAATCATTATAGTGGGAGATTTTAACATTCACGTTGACACCAAAAATGACAGTCTAAATGTAGCCTTTACTGCCATTTTAGACTCAATTGGCTTCACTCAAAAAATCCAAACACCTACTCACTCTCTTGGTCACACTTTAGACCTTGTGCTGACTTATGGCATTGAGTGTGAAATAGTTATAGTACTGCCTCATAACCCTCTGCTTTCTGACCATTTTTCATAACTTTTGAGTTCTTTTACACCGAGTACTTAAAATCTGAAAGAAACAGTCTTTATAGTAGGTGTCTATCGGACAATGCTGTTACAGCCTTCAAAGAATCCATTCCACCTGTAATTTCTTCAGTATTTCAGAGAAACGCAGTGGAGGACAACAAATTAATTTCACGACCTACACAGATTGATGCTGTTGTTCATAGTATTACGTCCTCATTGCGTACAACATTAGACAACATAGACCCCATAAAAAGGAAAGTGATTACTCATAGGAGTTTGGCCCCCTGGTTTAATTCAGAACTTCGTACCTTGAAGGGAAACACCAGGAAATTGTCCTAGGAGTCCTATTTATCCTGGAAAAACAGAGAAGTATTCTAGTACTCTAGGACAGATGCTGAAAAACTAGTCCATGCATCTGTTACTTCAAGGCTGGACTGTTGTAACTGTATATTAGCAGGAAGTTCACAAAATGCAATTAAAAGTCTAAAGTTGGTCCAAAATGCTGCAGCAAGAGTTCTGATGAAACTTAAAAAGAGAGATCATATCTCCCCAATTTTAGCTTCCTTTCATTGGCTCCCTGTCAAACTTAGAATAGATTTTAAGATTCTTCTTTTGGCATATAAAGCCCTCACTAATGAAGCTCCATTGTATATCAGAGATCTGATTACTCCTTATGTCCCTAACAGAACACTTCACTCTCAGACTGCAGGTTTACTGGTGGTTCCTAAAATCTCTTAAAGCACAAGGGAGGCAGATCTTTTAGTTATCAGGCTCCTCTCCTGTGGAACCAGCTTCTAGCTTTAGTCCGTGAGGCAGAAACCCTGTCTAGCTTCAAATCTAGGCTTAAAACCTTCCTGTTTGGTAAAGTTTATAGTTATGAAGAGGTACAGAAGACAGCCTAATCGGGTTGGGGAGGAACTCAGTCTTGACAGACGGTTTTCCTTTGTTCTACCTTCTTCATGTCTCACTCTATAGGGTTAAGTTATTTAAGTTTTTCTATAGTTATGCTGCTATGGGCTTAGACTGCTGGAGGACAATCTGACCAATTCTCTCTCTGCTACTTTCTTCCTTTGTCCAATCTACTTAGTTACCGTTATTTCAACCTTGTTAACCTTTTGTTTTTTTCTTAGTGTTCTTCTCTCCATAGTAACCACACCTGGGCTGGCGTTCTGTTAGCTGAGACAACTTCTTGGATGAGAACATATGCTGAGATGCTTCCAGTGACACTCTACAACTCCTGCTATAAACTCTATTATTCCAGTATCCTGTGCTTCTTATTTAGTCATGGCAGATGGCTGCTTGTAATGAGCCTGGTTTCTTCTTGTGAAAGGGGAGTTTTTTCTCTCCACTGTTGCTACATGCATGGTCAGTATGAGGGATTGCAGATTGCCACAAGTCAATGACTCGATGCAATCTGCTGGGGTTCCTTAGATTGGAAACGTTTTCAAATTGATTTGTTATGATGTATCTTTGATTTTAATTGATTTTCTGTGAAGTGCCTTGAGACAACACCATATAAATAAACTGATTCTTGATTCTATTCTTGATTTACCGTCAGGTTCGAATGTTATATGCTCAGGCTAATATCCTTGTCCGTAAGTTTGGATTCTCAGGAATCGTTTATCGTTTATTGTCATTCACACACATGGGGTACATGAGCACAAACGAAATTTCTGGGGTGACGAAGACCCGTTGCTGCTGCTGCATTCTGTTCTGATGAAGTGAAAATGAACTTGTTTAGATCATATTGTACATCACTGTATACTGCACATTTGCGGTGCAACATTAAAAAAGCCAATCTTCAAAGATTGACGGTCGCTTATAAAGATGCATTAAGACTTCTGTTAAATAAGCCCAGATGGACCAGCGCAAGTGAACTGTTTGTAACTGCTTGTGTCAGCACTCTGATGGCTGTTTTAAGAAAGTTTATGTTTAAATTTATTTGTCGTATAAACGACTCCAATAATAACATTATCTTACTGCTGACGAATGTTAAATATAATGCAGTAAAATACTCATCTGTACTCTGGAGACATTGGTATGATTGTCTCCTGAATGTTTAGTAGTCATTTATCTTTTGTTTTTATTCTTTATCGTTTCTTGTTTTTTCTCTTTTATGTAAATTTGGACTATGAGTCTGTTAAATCTATCCATCTAAAAGCCAATTGAAAGTCAACACTCAACATTCAATACAAAGCTTTTAAAAACAGGTTTGAATGACAGGAAGAAGCAGCGTTTTGATGACTCGGGGAAAGGTAACTGCTTCTTAAAGAGACATGGGTCAGTTTAAAGGCATCAGATATAAAAAGTCAAATTTCCTCTAAGATTTCTTGATCTTTACAGTATTTACAAGACAACTGAAGGTAACATAGGTGTTTTATTGTGCTAGAAAATGGCGATATGTATGTGCCTCAAAATGCATATAAAATGCATTATACCACCCTTTAAAGCTCGTTATGCTATTTAGTGAAACAGATTTTAAGGCTGTACGACCTGAATGAAACATACAAAGCTCTCTCCGGGGGAATGGGATGCAGGAGTACACCTTGGGAAGGTGGTCAGTCCATTACAGGGCAACTCACAAAGACATCTAGAACACACAGCCATGCACTCTTTGGGTGACTTGGAGAGATTAATCAGCCTAATATACATATCCCTGGACTGTAGGAGAAGGATTGGAGTCACTGGAGAGAACTCGCTTTTGCACACTGAACCATGCAAACTCTATACAGAAAGACTCAGGTCTGAAACTATTTAATGCACGGTCCACAATGCTAATTATTCAGCTTCTTGTTTTTCCCTGCTCTTTTAACTGCATTTCAACAAAGAAAGTCAAGTAATATTATTAGAAACACCCTCACCAGCTCAGTTTTGGTCCCTTTTTTCCAATTTAACAGTTAAAAAAAGCGGTTGTGAGTAAACCCAGCTCACAAGACAACACAATTGATAACCCTGGGTTTCCAAAAATGAAACTGAAAAGGATTTTAGAAATGCGTCTTAAAAAAATAAGAAGCTCTTTTTCTCCTTAGCAAAAATTCATGAAAGAGCTCTTTAGTTTTTGACCAACAAGATGCTGTTAAGCCGATGTTAACTTAGCATTAGTGGCCGCTACCCATCTGAATATTTTTTATTTTTCTAGAGAGTACAATTGTCCTTTTATGGCCTTTCTTTATCTTTACTCTTTGTGGCAGACATTGCTTTCAAAATACATCTTATTATGACAAGATGTTGGCCCAGAGGATGGTATGGAAGCCTATTTTCACCAATCTGATGAAAATAACAACATATATCTCATAATTACGAGTAAGTTATTTTATAAATATAAAGTACCTTTCTCAATATTATGAGATACTGTATATCATAATTATGACTTCACTGTCAAATAACTATGATCCCTACGTTGAACTATTATAAATAATAAGTAAAATTTAGCAGATTTGTCTGTCTTAGTGGACCACTGAGAAGACAGCAAAGCTTTACTCTGAGGAAATAAAAGTTCAACAAACCAATAGGTTTGAATTAAAATTAACAAATCTAATTACAATGATCTGGTCTGGGAGACCTTTACCACTGATATCAAACCACATATAACTTATCATAAAATGTTTTTTGAATATTGCAGTTAAATGTATTCACTGTATAATCACCTCTGCTTGGTCTTATTAACCTTTGTTGCTGCTGCTGCCGCAGCTAAACACATACTTGTCTACTGCTCAGGTATAATGTATCAAATATAAATCCTGGCTTGGGTTGGTGAGCCATCTCCGACTATGCTTACTCCGATTAATGAATTTTTTTAACTTATAGCTTTAATGTAAACTGTAACATAAAATATTTGTTGGTTTTCTCTTATTTTAGCGTTGACACCAAGAATTATGATTAGTTGGCATTTCTATTCAACCTTGACAATTTGTCGTGCACTTTTACTGAAGCCCTCTTCTACTGAATGTGTACCGGTCACTGCCCAGTAAATGACTTCAACTCTTTTTCTGGTGATCATCAGGTAAAATGTTAATAACGATGTATTTATGCTTACATTTCTACTCATGTGTTACTTTATGCTTTCCTGTCACGATAAGATACAATGAATATTACTGAACTGTTCAAAGGGAATAAATGGTGTCTTCAATCAGAGCTTTATTATATAACCGCTGTAATACAGACAGCTACAGGAAAACCTTCCTGTAGCCTTTTATTGCCATTACACATATTGTACAACGAGAGGAATTCTCCCTTTGGGATTAATAAAGCATTTCTATTAAACACTAATTATAGTATAGATTTCTCAGACGCCTTTTAAAAAAAAAAATAATCTAAAGAAATCTTTACATACGATGAATTTATTTTTCCAACAGTTTAGTTTGTGAACTTGCAATGACCAAATTTGGACTTGTACTTGGTGGCGTACTAATAAAATCTGATATTATTTGGTCTCAAAATTAATGCTTTATATTAAATTTCTTAAATAATTCTGTTATAACAATGAGATAATTTTCAGAACTAGATGGTCTCATGACTCGACAATATAGTGTTTGGTTATACAGTAACATAAATGAGGCTGTAGGAATGACTTACAGACAGCACAAATGAAGGTGGTACAATCTAAGCTGCAGCAGCTTTGGGACTGTGTGTCTTCTCATGTGAAAATATTTAATCCTCGTGAGGATTAAACGTCTTCAAAAAGAAAGCAAAGAGAGGCAAGCTAGGCACAGTTAGAATATTTCTACTTTCCAGGGCACTTCAGATTTGGATGTGGGTTTAGGGCTTAGATTAGTGCAGGATTAGGAGGAAATGTCAGAGAGGGAACGCTTTGGGAATGAATACAGTCAATGAAATTCCTGACAAGCATGCTGTGGAATACAAATCTGTGTGTGTAAGTGTGCCTGTGTGCTGACGGTGATGTGTTTGGTGGGCGCTCTGTTCAGTGAAAACATTGCTCTTTGAGTACACTTGCAGACAGAAGTCATTGAAACCCTCCTCACACTCCTGCCTGTCTTTAGCAAGCAGCCACACAAGCAGATGGGTGGGGAGAGGGGAAGGTAGGAGATAGAAGAGGAGAGCACTCAAGGAGGGTGAAGCTATTGAAAACAGACTGCTCTACCTCTCTGCGCTGTCCCTCCTCGTTGGCGCAGATTGGCTTTACTTTCAACAGCAGAAACAAGGAAGACCATTGATGTTAATCTTCTGCAGACAGTTTTTTCTATGCGTATTAATGCGAACAAAGGTATTTATGGTTTTTGAGTTATTAACACGGAAACTTCTATGTTTTTATATGGTGTTACAACACTGTAGAATTCAGTACACATTGACCTTCCTTTTCATTCCTTCATTAGTTAGGTAAGAAATTATTTATGTATTTATTTATTTTTTAAATGATCTAATTCATCCTGACTTTCCTCACATTTTGTGTTGCTATAATGCAGGAAGAGCGCTTTATAAATAAAATTTGATTTGATTTGATAGCATGCAGGGAGAGTTACAATTATAAATGTAAATGTAGGAATTTACATATTTCTTTGTTCTAAAGAAAATAGAGAGTTGACCTTCTGGTTGTTTATTTTCTCCATAAAGCAAGCAGATTCATTTACAGAGTATGTATTTAGAACAAATGACATGCGGTGTGTTTTTTTTTCCTTATTTTTTTTTTTTTGTGTGTAGATTTTGGATATTTTCAAGCGTTTAAGCCAAGGCAGTTTTAATACAATTTTTGGAGGTAGCATCATATGTGGATTACAGATGATCAACACGGTTTTATGGAAATAAAAATGGCCTTTTCTAACATTATTCGCCACCATGGATCAGGAATTGTCTAAGAAGGTATTGAAAGAAGGTCTCCAAATTCCACAGATCTCAATCCAACAGAGGATCTATAGAGTGCCCTGGAAAACAAAAGTTTAATCACTGGAGGCAACATCTACTGCCGTCACAGTGTGACGAAGCTCATGCCTTAATATCCAAAGGCTGTTTTATTTTGATTCCTTTGGCTTCCTTTAGATTATATATACAGTATATATATTAACCAGTTCTGTTTTATTCAGCATTTTTTTAATTTTAGATGCTCACACTGATACTGATACTTGCCTTTGGAGCTCAGTTTGATATCTTCACTAACCTATTGATCCACATTAATGTGTTCCTATTTTGTTGATTGTCTCATAAGCTTAAAGTATGTGTCTTGTGGATCTCAAAAGCACAATTGATGGATTGTTACAATTGACCTTCAAAGTACCGAGCATTCAACACTCCTACAGATCTACTCAGTTAGAACAAATATACAATACAATTTGCTTTATCCGAGCACATGTCACCATCTTGATTATCATGACTTATTTCAATGCCTTTTCTACATGTACTTTGAAATATAGTCTATATTTTCACAATGAAAAACAACCAAGTTCAGTAAAATAAACATGAAATGTGTTAAACACTCCCCTTGAGCCTTAAATAGTTTACATCTGCCAACAGTCACAGAAGCACTAATAAACGCAAACAAAAAATTGGCTGCTGTAGAACAATTTCCTGTAATTTTCTTACCTGCATCCTTTGGTTAAAGCCACAGTAAGCTGACAAATTGTAACGGGTCAAAGCTTTCTCATTTTACAGAGTTGGTTGCAATTAATTCCACTTTTATACACACCATGGGACAGTCAAGAAAATTAAACACTTAAAACGGAACATTTTTCCAAACCTGTTAAAGCTATGATGGAAATGGGTAAGATATGCTGCCAAGCAACATTAAGGAGGCTGGAGAAATTTCCAACAAGTGCTAGTTGCATTCTAGAAGTATAAATTATGATTAACAATTATTTTCTGCCAAAGAAAACCTACAGTCCTGGCATGCATTGTACAGAGCCTCACAGAGAATTTGTAATAAACAAATTTATCTAAACTTAACCTTGTTCAGATGGTTAGTCTATGAAAAATAACAACACTGCAAATAATCTAAAGCAGACTTCAGACTTTACTAGAGTAAACTATAAGGCGTTTGCAGCATCAGGATCTAAGGTTTTTGGTTTTTCTGATAGATTTGGGCATTTGACATGCTAGATAAAGTAAAGAAAAAGCTAAACTAACCAGCTAGTTTATTTTTAATACATCTAATGTCTGAAGATGCAAAGGTGAACCAGGTACATAATGTACAGTCAAGATGAGGGAGACCGAATCATTCCTACAAAAAAAGACTGGAGGACAAACATTGCTTGCCTAATAATTAACTTTTTTTCCTTCAAAATTTTTTTTCTATTTAATTTCACATGAATTTGATGTTTTTCATAATCGTTATGGTGGGGGGGTCTAATACTGTAAACAGGATTACTTTCACACAGATGGGAGAAAGTCTGACACCCTGTCACAGGAATGTTGGCTCTTTGCTTTTAATTCATGAATAAAAGAAAAGGTAGACGGGGTGTCCTCAGCAGTTGCATCAAATATGAAAGAACCCAGAGCTGAGAGGGGTCAGAGTAAAAAGGGGGAATACTTTTAAGGTGAGCTTCATGGTGGTCATGACCCAAATGTCAACATGAAGAACAACTAGTAATAAATAATGAAGCAAAAGCGAAACACAGACTGACGATGATCTCAGAGTCAGGAATGCTGCGGTTTAGCAGCACCAGATCATACCATTTTGTAATCTATCGAATTTGGTGCATACATTTGTTTTCCTCTATATAATTCCATTTGGAAAACTAAGGTTAATTATTTAGAGTATAAATACAATTAAACTCATCTCATCTTTACAAAGTAAGTGAACAAGCGAGGAGGAGAGAAGTAAGATAGATCTTTCATTAACAATGAAGTGCAACTGTATGATATTATGATGTTGTCAATCAAAATACAAGCTTAAACAAAAAAGTAATTTTTGTCAGTATTCTCTCTTTCCAGCAACATAATGTATTTAATTCATAAATCATATTTCAAACACATCCAAATGCAGTTTCAAAAGAATCAAAAGTGTGGCATGTGGTCGTCAGTCAATCAAGTTTATGCAGACGGAAATGTATCAATAAATGTGGCCGTATGCAGTGATGTGGTGGACATGGCTTATCAGGACACAGTTAAAACAGTAAGAATGAGTCATGATAGTCTATGAGGCTGTGATTGGTTTATGAACCCTAAACGCCAGAGCACACAGGATCCGACTTGGCATCCGATCCGAAGGAATATCATGTCTGATATAAAGCAATTAGAACACTGAAGTGAATACAGCATCGCAGGTCGCATGTGATTCCCTTTGACAGCGTCGCTGAGCATTCCATCTAGATAAACCTGCCATCTTTTAAGGTCAGACCGATGAAGCAGTTGTATAGGAATATCATAATTGAGATTCTGATTCTAAGGTAGGCAGACAGACTCGGGGGAATGCTAAAGCATGTTCATTTTGGGAAAAATACTAACTCAAACGGTCACACTGCAACATATAATGATAATACACTACTACTGTGCTAATGTGTGTCACAAATTCTCACAGTTAGTGTGAATGCGGTCAGTCAGACACGATTCATTGTAGGTAAACGATAAAGAGTTTAAATAAGCGGCTCATTTATTCATAGCGGAAGCTCAGAAGTATAGAAAAGAAAAGTGAAAAGCCAAGTTTGTTTGAGCTTGTTCATGCACCCGGGGCAATTTTGGGCTTTAATCAAAGACCAGCACACCCCCACGAGAGTATCGCATTACGTAAGTCTGGCAATCAGTAGGGACCAACTAGTAGCATCCTATGTGTAAAGCTAAAAATCTGATCAGAACTTAAAGAGTCAGACAAAAGTGGTTTGTCTTGAATTTAAAGCAGTTTAACATCTCGCAAATTATGTAATTGTAATGTGTAAACCTTTGCTGACATGTCTGTTATTGTATATTGAGGAGAGATTTAAAATGTTATTATTATTTTATTATTTTTTATTTTTTATATAGTTTTATTTATTTATAATAAAAGTTCAGATTACATATACATAAAAACCCGAGATTTGACTGAGAATGTGGTTCATGCCATTTAATGAAGACAACTGTGTAGTCTTCTTACAAAAAAACACTTCCTATAGAATACCCATGTCCAGTGGAAAATCCCAGTTTTTAAATTCTTTCCTGCAAGCTGACTGGAGAGCAAAGTACTACAGCACAAATTAGTTGCTTATATTTCTGACAGACTCACAGTTTATCCCGTCAGGTTCTTCAGTTCTCAGAATCAATTCCTTTGACATTTAGCATTTTCATCTTGTTGAGCTCATCATCTGTGACAGGTTTTCTCCCTGCTTCATTTCAGCTATAAACACATCGAGAGACTGGATGACCTTGTTTTCTGGTGTTATAAATGTATTTTCTCTGTGGCAGCAACACATCTAACAAGGGCCCTTCAGAAACTCGTGAGAGTAAATCAGGACTAACCAGACAACCTCCGAACTGACTGACTTGTTTTAAAGTCACAGCAAACCTGCACACTACTCCATTTTCAGCACACTCATTTATCAATTGCGATCGTCATCTCACTATGTGGATGAAAAGTAAGATTGCCCCCCTCTTCATTAAGTACAATCTCTTGAGAAATCTTTTGCATATTTGGTGTTTATTCTAAAATTCTTTAAACAGATTTATTTTGAAAGACATATAATATGTGCAAAATAAGTGAGAGTGACACATTTATAAACCAACTTTATATATGGTAAATAAAAATATATCTATCATTTCTTTTTTCACTGTCTGGAGATTAATTTGAGTAAACGTCTTTTGTTTAAAGCAACACTAAATAAATTTTAGATTTTTGGCGGCCACTATTGACAAAAGCGGTAGTGTTTTGCCTGAGGGAAGCATGCATTTCCCATGAGGACCAGCGCATAGCGTGGTAAAATCCTGAGCACCGGGTCGCCTACAATCAGATTGAAGTACATTTCTGTTTCGTGTGTGAAGGATGAATACCGATGAGGCAATTAATCTAATTGTGGCGAAACAATGTCATATGATGATGTTGAAGATAAGAAACGGGGTAAGTGACATATTCTATGAAGCAGTCAGCACATTTGTAGTTGTTTTGTGTGGCATGGTTCCTGCCACCCTCCTCAAAGTTGCTTTGTGCCAGTTAAAGCGATACGGACCCCCTCGGTTCACGACAGAGGCGTCATTCAACAAGCTGTAAGTCGACGTATGATCACAAAAGTTATGAAAATATTTCATGAAGGTTGAAAAGTTACTTAGTCTTGCCTTAAGGTCATTCAGAATTTTCTAAGTTATTTACACATTCTGAATGCCAAAATAATTAAAGAAATAATACATCATTCAGGTGTATTTAATTGTGTTTTCAAAATCAGAAGTTTACCATTACAATGATAACAATCTTTTGTTTTTTTTGTAAATGAAGGAAAGACCATTTTCTTAATCTGACATAAACAACATTCCAATACCGCAGAGCCTGACTTGCAGACATCATTCTGCAGTGGGGATTCAAGCTAGAATGATGGCCTTGCTTCTCTGCTCAGACTTAATATTAATCCCTACTGCAAAAAACATTTGGACCAGAAATTTTCAACTACACCACGGCGCGGTATTTATGTGAGAACCCCTTACCCCCCGTGACAGGAATCAATCAATCAAATGGACACAGCATGTCTTATAACATTGAACCTGAAAGCCAAGGCAGACGCCGGCTGAGAGAAAATGATACATCCTGTCTTTATTCCACGGCGCCCGTTTCGGCTCTAGCAGAGCTTCTTGAGTAGAGGTACAAACGCACCGACTCGATAGCGTGACAGGCACAGCTATCAGTGTCTCTCTGAGCCCCGTGGATTATCACACACTCAGAAACTGTTTGTCGAAATGAGTCCAAAGAGCTACTTCTGCTCTGTCCTTGTATCAAAGGCAGATAGATAGTGGCAGCTTAGTGTAAGCTTTGAAGCGCACGAGAACCGAAATATTAACCCTTTAAAAGGCTTGGCGACTGTCACACCTTATTGTGCTGGTGTGCGCTGAAAGACTTTGATGAGGTGATGTGCCATGGTTAGTTTCTGAGCCAGTCAGACAGAAAACACAAACTGATACTGTAATCCCAAACAGAAGTTCAGAATATGTCTAGATCAGGAGCATCTGATAAACATTTCCGATGATCTCTCCAGCCCCAACGTAGCATTTGACTAAGATTTCCTTCTTTTACCTAATGAATATAGCCAAAATTTGAAAAATTAATTACTTCAAGGCTGGACTATTGTAACTCTTAATTTGCAGGAAGTTTGCAATCTTCAGTTGGTCCAAAACGCTGCAGCAAGAGTTTTGATGAAACTTAAAATGAGAGATCATATCTCCCCAATTTTAACTTCCCTTCATTGGCTCCTTGTCAAATTCTGAATAAATTTTAAGATTCTTCTTTTGACATATAAAGCCCTCACTAATAAAGCTCCATCATACATTAGAGATCTGATTACACCTTGTGTCCCTAACAGAGCACTTCGCTCTCAGACTGCAGGTTTACTGGTGGTTCTTAGAGTCTCTAAAAGCAGAATGGGAGGCAGACCTTTTAGCTTCCAGCTTTAGTCAGTGAGATAGACACCCTGTCTAGTTTGATAAAGATTATAGTTAGGCAGAGGTAGAGAAGACATCCTAATCCGTGTCGGGGAGGAACTCAGTCTAGACAAATGGGTCTCCTTTGCTCTACCTTCTTCATGTCGCATTCTACTGGGTTAGGTTATTTATGCTATTGCTATAGTTCTGCTGCTATAGGCTTAGACTGCTGGAGGACAATCTGACCAGTTCTTTCCCTGCTGCATTCGTCCTTTGTCCAATCTGCTTTAACTGCCATTATTTCAACCTTGTTAACCTTTTGTTTTTTCTTAGTGTTCTTCTCTCCATAGTAGCCACACCTGGGCTGGCGTTCTGTTAGCTGAGACAGCTTCTTGGAGGAGAACATGGGCTGAGATGCTTCCAGTGACGTTCTACAACTGCTGCTATAAACTCTTTTTTTCAGTATCCTGTGCATCTAATTTAGTTTTCCATCTCTTCAAACCCCCAGTCGGTTGTGGCAGACGGCAGCTTGTATTGAGCCTGGTTCTGCTGGAGGTTTCTTCCTGTTAAAGGGGAGTTTTTCCTCTCCACTGTCGCTACATGCATGCTCAGTATGAGGGATTGCTGTAAAGTCAACAACAACACAAGACATTGTTTCTGTCTGCTGATTCCAGAGGAGTGAATGCTGCAAGTCAATGACATAAATGATATAAATAAACTGATTCTTGGACAGTTTATTGTTTCCCATGAATTCATTAATTGAAATTATTTTCTTTCCCACTTCGTGATTTCAATCAAACCAATTGAGGGATTCACAACTGTGCGACTTATCTTTCGTCATTGCCTAAAGTTTCATTTATAATATTGATGTTTCAAGACCTCTGTCATGATCCATGATGTTTTGTTGTTGTTCTGTGTCTTTCTCTTTATTGTTTCTAGTTTAATTAGTTTCATCTTATTAATTTAGCACTTACATTGTTTGTGTATTGTCATTTAGTGTTAATATTATTTCTCTTTTGTTTATTGAACCTTCCTGTTTCCTCCTCTCTTTCTCTGTTTCCTCAGCCTGAGTCCCTCATTATCATCTGCACCTGTTTCTTATTATGTTTTAATCTCCTCTATTGCTCCACCTCCTTCTTCTTAGTAAATAAGCCTGGTTCCTCCCTGCTGGATCATTGCACTGCCTTACCTTGCCTTGTCTTCCCCTGAAGTTCCCTGTCTCTCCAGTCTTCCCTCCGAACTGTTTTTCCCCAAGCCTTCTGCCTTCCTTCAGCCACCCCTGTAAGTCTTCTCACTTCTGCCTGATGCGTTCTCTTTGCTGATCTCTCTCCCCTTCGGAGTCTCCCTTTTTTCCTCCTATAATCAGTTCATCTGTATGTTTTCTTCCATTGCTTCTTTATTTCCTCGCTCACCTTATGTTGTCTGTGTTTTGGTTTAGTTCTTTGTTTTCTTTCCAGTTTCCGCCCCACATTTTTCTTTGGTTTGTTTTCCACCTGCATCCACCTAACCCATTATTCAGTTCGTGTTTCTATTCACTATTCATTCCAACAATAAATATTATCATCTTTTCACACTCCACTTCTGCTCGAGTCGTTTATTCAGCTTCTCTTTGCTCATTACTATCATGATATAAAAAGTCCATGATACTTCTCATCGAAATTAGGTCTGTCTCATTGTGAGCTATATAGGTACCAGGTGTGAGTGGCTGTCACAGGTTACATTTTAAATGGCAAAACCTCAAAATAGCACCTATGTTTGTCAAGGTAGGTATAGTCAGGAAACACAAACCAGCGATGAACATCTTGTCAGGATAGGTTCCTGTGGTCAAGATAGAAGGGATGAGTTTTAAAATAGCAGCAACTGACAAAACCATGAGGATTTGTATAGTTTTAAAAAGGAAGCGATGAAAAAAATATGGCTGAGGACACGAGAGGCTGGATGAGATATAACGGGAAGATAACACCTCTGTCCGCACAACCAAGACAGGTACTTTGGCAGTCAGTTGTTATTTTGGTCATTATTTTAAATTAAAGGGCTCTTCAAAATATGGAAAACACATATCTGTTAATTCATTGGTAGCTTTTGTCTTTCTGTATCATCTTAATTGATCTTTTTTATACTGGAGCATATTCTTGAAAAAAAGCAGCATGAGGTTTGTGGGGGAGTAGTTTATGGAATCCTCCATCGTAGCTGCTAAATTTCCACCCGGAGAGAATTGTTTTCCTCCAATGCCAGATCAACAGCTGCAGGATCAAGAGCCGACGTTGTCAGTCTTATTTTTATTTCTCCCTCTTTCGCTGATGGCAGCTTTTGCATTATCTTCCATACCCCTTGTCTTGGAAGTGGAAGGTAAAAGCTATTCCCCTCATTTTTTTTTTGCTTTCGGATGGCGACTCTCTCAGGTCTCCTGGTTTGTTGTCAGTTATTCCAAACCCCTCACTGGCGCCTTAATTCCTTATCCACAGAAAAATGAAAAGAGTACAAGTACAGAATTGTGTGCACTTGATGCCTGGCACAAAGGCACACAGCCATGCTCAGCTGTTGTCCCAAAAACATTTAAATAATTTTAAACCTTTTCACATCAGTTTACGCATCAGTTGGCAAGAAGGATTTATTTATTTATTTATTAAATAAATAAACCGTTTGCCAAGGGGATCTTATATTAATGAACAACAACAGAACCGTGTTTTTTCTGGTTTAATTTCCTCCTTTGACCCTTCCAACCGGATGCATTCGGAAGATAACAGAGCAGAATGTTTCCACCTGCAGGTAAGCTCCCAGCATGTTTGAGCTAAAACCTGAATCATGACTGTAGGCATATAAATCAAGCCCTGCGACAGATATTGCTTAGTCTGCTTATACTCACCCCCGCTTTTAATGTAATGTCTTTCTCCATAAACAGGTATGATCATGTTAAGCCCTCTGTTAAAGAGATTATCGTTCTCATACATATATTTTTCTAATTTAAACTAAATTTGGATTATGAAATAATTTCATACTACTGCTGAGTTGGGGGTAAAAACAGGTGAGAAAAGTTTCTGATTTTGGTTTTACAGGGATAATTTTGGATTTCTGAATTAAGGTTTTCTACAGCGATTAGAAGCAGGCAGGAGATATCTTACACTGGTGAAACTTTTTCACGTAGAATCAGTATTACTTGGAATTAAAAGCTGAAACTGAGAGACCAAAGCAGAATTCACACAAAAACATCTTCAATTTCACTGTTTTTCTAATATGTTTAAACAGTATTTTATACAAACCTGCTGGCTGAGAGAGAGATTTCTAAAAGAAAACTATTTTTTTCTTAGGTTGTAAAGCTTGGCTGTCAAGTTCAGTTTATTATGGAAATTTTAGAAAAGCTCTTTTATAAAAGGAAACACAGGCTGGGTTCCTTTGAGTGACTGAATTTAAAACAATAATAAACATAAAAATATACAAAAAATGAGTGACTAATTTTTCAGCAATCCCTCACACTTAGCATGCAAGTGGTGACTTTTCGAAAGGAAAGAAAATCCCCTTTAACAGCAAGAAACATCCAGCTGGAACCAGGTCTCAAATGACTGGAGGTTTGAAAGGACAGAACAAGTAAAGGGTTTATTGGTCCCAGCACATTTAGTAAATTCATCTAGAAGAAAAACCCATTTAAACAGATAAACTCTAAAATGGACGGCATGAAAAATTGCTTTCCAAAGTGTGTGTCAAGTTAAAGATCCCAACATGCTTTTCACAACCATGAAGACTTGTGTTAACAGGCACGCTTGTATTTTACTGTACTTACTGCACCATGGTGTTTGATCTCACAAACCAAAGCTTCACACTGTAGCCTTTAAGGTGTTAACAGTAGGCATGTTTGTCAACGACTTATTCAAAATATATTAATATGATTTCTCACCTACAATTTGACAAAAAATGTTTCGACTTTGTGCTCCTCGATGATGAATTGTCCAAACATGGAAAACAACACATCGTCTCAAGCAGCATCTCTTTAAAAATAAAAATAAAATAAAAACAACAAGCATCCTTGCAGTCTTGCTTTGTGTCCCTGCTTGTATGCATAGCCAGCGTGGGACGTAGCAGCAGACTCAAAACACAACATTTACATAACAGAGGCATCGCAGCTGAGCGGACAGGGAAGCATGAATCTGGCCTTACACTGTACAGGCTCTTTCAGCTAATGAGGTCAAGAAACTCTGAAAATGTTGGACAAAAACTTGTTACAACAGCCTCTAAACACACTTCTGTTCTGTTATTACACCTAATCTTCTTTGACATTTCACATTGTTAGAGCACACAAAATTATTAGTGTATTAGTTTAGGTGGGAAAATCCCATGTTGAGAAAAATCATTGTTGATAACCCTGAAAGATGTTTTCTAAAGTATCTGTAAGTGTTACAAAGTCAAACAGTCTCTAGAACCTACATTATTACTAATCCACGTTTCAAGCACATATAGGATGTGACACAAAAGCCAAATTGTTTTAGGCGCTGGTCTGTAGTCTTGACAAAGATTTCTATTTATTTTGCTATTGCACACAGAGAGCAGGATTAAAAGTCTGGGGAATAAATCTCCAAAGCTCACTGCTGGCTTACTGCAGGAAATACTGTATCTTTAGGCCAATAAGGCTATGTTCACACAGCATGTCTGAACTCAGATTTTTGTCTGAAAACTAATTTTGCCCGGTTTTATATACAACCAATTTAATTTGCACCCCCTCTCCAATCTCGTACAATGTATATAATGACAATATAAGATGTGCGAATAGTTTACGACCCCAAAGCAAACTCATGCGTAGAAGAAAGTAGACATCATACATTAGTGCAATATGTAGAATGACAATGGATGCTAACATTTGTGGATCCATTTTAAGGTTTTCAGTACTGTCAAAAATGTATAACAAGATAAAAACAGATAAGAAAAAGTAAGCTAAACTCAGCACTGCTTGTTTTAACCCATCTTTCTGTCCAGATTTACTATGTCTGCATTGTTCTTGAGCAGAATTATTACACATTTATGTCAGTGATGTGAAAGTCAGATAATATGGAACATGACCGTTAACACTCTTTCGGACATGTCCTACATAGAATGCCACAATTCTGGGTTTTGTAAGTAAGTTAAACCTGAAAAATCTGGGTCTCACATATGCGCAAATAAAACTGATTTGAGTTGCAACTGTCTAAGGGTTTCCCGATTCGATATTGATATTAAATATTGGTATGACATCAGCAAACAACCTAATATCGGATCATATCGGCCTGCATTTAAAATCTAAACATATCCATAAACCATTTCAACTAAAGCAGTCTGTTCCAGCATTAAATCTGCACCTCCATTTCCATTTGGCAGCTTGGATCCAGCATGCAGAACGCACATGATCACCATGACATTGTTTTCTAACAAGTAGCAGTGAGTAGAAGTGAATTTACCCTGGGTGCTATGAGATCTGCTGGATACGACATGACATTGTTGGAGTGATAACAAAAAATAGCCCTGTACGTCCTGCCATTATAATTATAAATATCCACCTCATACCCACTCTTATGTATGCAAGTGGATCTGTGGTGCTTAGGAGTTTGTTTCTTTTTTTATAGTAGGTGTCTATCAGACAATGCTATTACAGCCTTTAAACAATCCATTCCACCTTTAATTTCTTCAGTATTTCAGAGAAACACAGTGGAGGACAAATTAAATTCATGCCCTACACAGATTGATGCTGTTGTTCATAGTATTACGTCCTCATTGCGTACAACATTAGACAATGTAGCCCCCATAAAAAGGAAAGTCATTACTCAAAGGAGGTTGACTCCCTGGTATAATTCAGAACTTCGTACCTTGAAGGGAAACACCATGTAATTGGAGAAGAAATGGCAGTTTACGCTTTTACAGGAGTCCTATTTATCCTGGAAAAACCGCGTTTGTCTGTATAAAAGGACCCTGCGCCAAGCTAGATCTGCATATTTTACTTTGCTAATAGAGGAGAATAAGAACAATCCTAGGTTTCTTTTTAATACAGTTGCTAAACTTACGGGAAATGAAAACTATGTTATATCACGCATTCCTCCAACTCTGAGCAGTAATGACGTTACGTTATTCTTTATTGATAAAATTTAATCTATTAAAACTAAAATTAATGGCATCCTACCAAACATAACTACTACCTCAGTAATCAATGAGGTACTGAATGTGGCTCTGGAGCCTGATCTCTGTTTGAAATGTTTAGTTCCAGTTGAGCCTTCTGAGCTTTCAAAAATATTTTCTTCATCTAAGCCTTCAACTTGTATGTTGGATCCAACCCGACAAAATTGTTTAAAGAAGTATTTCCTATTATTATTACCCCCATTTTGGAAATGATTAATCTGTCATTAGTGAATGGTTATGT
>JAVLVB010001249.1:1981392-2026038 GCA_032876305.1 Orestias chungarensis
CTGTCGCTACATGCATGCTCAGTATGAGGGATTGCTGTAAAGTCAACGACAACACAAGCCATTGTTTCTGCCTGCTGATTCCAGAGGAGTGAATGCTGCAAGTCAATGACTCCATGAATCTGCTGGGGTTCCTTAGATTGGAAACTTTTTCAAATTGATTTGTTTATGATGTATCTTTGATTTTAATTGATTTTCTTGTCAAGTGTCTTGAGACAACATCTGTTGTAAAATGGCACTATATAAATAACTGATTCTAAGGCCTCCCGCATCAACTCCTCTTAAATGGGTGAGAAGAGTTGACCATGATTGATTTAATCTTAGCTAACGTCCTCCTCTTACCCCCCTCCTCAATGGAATCCAGAGAAAAGCCCTATACTGAGCCAGCCACGCTGACAATTTTATAGATTTTTATATATTAATATATAAAATAGCAGAAATGTTTCAGACATTAAATTGTAAATTCCATCTTTTTTGTTTGAGTTCATTATGAAAATCCTTATGTTGCGTCTTTGTTACCGCTATCCAGGACTCATCTAGTGGGTTTAGATTTATGGCTTAAATGTAATCAAAGTTTGGCAGGTCTAGTACTTCTTTATATTTGAAGATTGACATTTTTATTTATATAGTGCCAATTTACAACATATGTCGTCTCAAGAAAATAATTTAATTGAAATCATAAATACATATTAAAAAATCTGTTTAAAAAGTTTTTAATTCAAGAAACCCATCGAGTCATTGACTTGCTGCATTCACTCAAGAATGAGAACATCGAAATGATAGCTTGCATTGTGTCGTTGGCCTTACAGCAATCCCTCACACTGAGCATGCATGTAGTAACAGTGGAGTGGAAAAACTCCCCTTTAACAAGAAGAAACCTCCAACAAAATCTGGCTCAGTACGAGCGGACATCTCCCTTAACCGACTGAGGCTTGAAGAAAAAAAAAACCTCAAATGGATGCAGAGGAAGCTGAAAACACAAAATTGTTTAAATAACCTAAGACTTTGGAGTGAGATATGCAGAAAATAGGCCAACCGGATTAGGCTGTCTTCTCTACATCCTCCAAACTATAAACTTTATCAAACAGGATGGTTTTAAGCTTAGCCTTAAAACTAGGCAAGGTGTCTGCCTCACGGACTAAAACTGGAAGCTGGTTCCACGGGAGAGGGGCCTGATGTCTAAAACATCTGCCTCCCAAACCATTTGGTGACTAGGCCAATATACTGGCTTGCCATTTTCCAAAAACAATAATGTAAATGTAGCTCCTTTGTGCAACAGAAAACAGCTCTCCTAAGAATGGTTTGAGATGGTTACAATGCATGGCATGCAGAAGTGGAATTGTGATAGAGTAGGAGCCTCTCACAAAGACAGAAGCCAATTTTAATGGATCAAAACAGCTATGATGTGAAGTCAGACTATTTGTAAGGTGTTTTTTTTTTTTAAGTATACAGCATTTTCATAACTGAAGGTAACTTAGCTAAAATCAGATTCACACGTCTGGAATACACATCATACCCCCAATTTAATGACTAAAAAAACTACTCAATAACAAGGAATTATTGTTGTTTGAGATCAGAGAATCTCTGCTGGTGAGCTGACTGAAGACTACATACCTGTTGGTCATTTTTGGAGATAGTTGCCAGACTACTGTTTACACTCTGGGGATAAGCCTACAGTACATTGTTAGGGTCAAGTACCATGTTGGTCCTTGTGACTGTTAACATGCGGCGCCAAATGTAAAAGAAAGTTATCACAGTTTCCGAACTCGCATTTTCTCCACATTTAGGTCATCTCGTTTACATTTGTAAAATTGCAGTTGATTTTCCTCAAATTTAACTCATTTTACACACATATTTAGATCTATGTTATATGTGAATGAAAACTTTGTAAGTCTAAGTTTTATTTCTAAATGTAAATGTTAACATTCAAATAAATATATATTTACATATACATTTAGTATTTAAATGTAACGTATAATATTCAAATTTACATTTAAAATGTATATATATATATATTTAATATTTACATAAATATTATTTAAAATCTCAGATTGTTTTAATGAATTCCATGCTTTTTTCACTGTTAAAGAGGTTAAAGAAACTGCACCAGGGCTCACTGGCGTTCATCACTAATTATCTCCTCTGAACTCTTGGACAATAAATCACACCGTTGCAAGACATCCAGGTTCAGCCACCACGTTGCCTCCTATACACACTTCCCTCTACACTTCCAAACAGGTCAAAACCCACCAAATCTTGTTTACTTTCTATTAACATCCATTTTCATATGTCCCCTAGCCCAGTTTTAACCCGTCTCTTCTAGATAAAGCAGAACTCTAGATCCATTGAAAGCTCTTTGTACATTTCTTGTAAACATTGTCATAAATGATGATGTAGAAAATGTTGCATGGCAGTGGCAAAGGAGTGGATCTATGGTGTAAACAAAAAATATTCACAAAAACATATGAACTGTGTAATTGCGTCACTCTCTCCTTTGCGGAAAAAACAAAGACATATTTTAGTTATTATTGAGGTATTCCTATCTGTGTTGTCACCTTTTACCTCTCATCGGTTCGTTGGATCGGTAGTGAACAGGAAAAAGGAAAAATCAGGTGGATGTTTCAAAAATCAGCTTTAATGAGACAAATGAAGCGCTTGACTTGGGAGACACCAGTACTCTAAGTAGCAAGAAAAATGTCAAAGATGTCTCAGTGCAACGCATGGCGCTATCCCTCTTTATCCCCGGCTGTGGGTACCTTCCACAATGATTCAACAGAACAAGTTACAAAACATTTTTCATTGGAGTTTTACAATCTAGTCAAAACCTACTCTTCCTTCTGGATGTTGTTAGGGCGTCCAGACCTCCTTTTCTCAGGAAAACACTCAATTCTTATCTATTAACTGACACCTGTTGTTGCTGCAGGCAGAGTTGCAAAACATTTCACACTGTTTAAAACCTATAAAAAGAAACATCATATTCCAGGATTAGAATCTCCACTTCTAAGACCAGGAGTAAGGTTAGCCTATTCTGTTCAGGGGCTTGGAAAAAACTGGTGAATAACGTCAGTTGATACTATTTGTAAGACAGGCTATATTACACACACATTCGCTATCAGTCTAAAGCAATGCATATATATATATATATGAGTTTTAATATAGCAAAACTAGTCAATATAAATTTGAATAATACCAATATTTGTCTCATTTGTCAAAAGAAAAAAAAGCTTTCTCTGCTTACTTAAGTTAAACATTCCAGAGCATGATCTTTAACGCTTTTGCAGATTTATTTTGAATTTTGGCACCAAACCCTTAAGGTTTGCTAATAGAATCTACCTTATTATGAATTTGACCTTGTTTTGTGGGTTTTCTGTTTCATCATGGTGTGGTTGAAGAATTGTATGCATGGATGTCAAAAGCAATATTTCACTTTGAACTCTAATCTAATGGTGCTTATTAATAACTTTGTTCCAAAAACAAACAAAAAAATCTTCCTTCATTTTGAGTACAGATCTTTAGTTTCCAGAGTTTTGGACTAACGTTATGCTGTCAAGGAATTTGCCTGTTATCTAGAAGGGTGGTAATAACTTGCTAAATTAACTCAGAAGTAACGTAACATTTCTTATATTTTAATCTTTCTTGAACTGATTACTGTAAGCACAACTAGGATTATATGGTAATACTCGCTAGCGCTGGGCGATTTGGGGCAAAAATGAAATCAAGATTTTTATCTCTGAAAACTCGATTTTTTATTGTTCTGGTATAACATAAAAAAGACAATGAAATAATTTTCAAATATTTCATCTTTATATATATACATATTTTTAAAGAAAATAGCAAACAAATTTTCCCTTTTGCGCCATGCGGCAAATGTAACTTGTTCGTGCTTAAATGCAAATCAGTTAGCTACCAGGTATGTGAATCAAAACACAAACGGAAGGATGCATGCGGCCTTTAGCTTCTTTTAATACTGTGCAATCTATTTATCGGAGAGGAGTTTGCCTTTTTACCAGATACCGCCTTCAGGCAGACTTTGCAGCGAGGTTTGGTTTGCTATTCTATCTGAAACTAAGAAGCCGTATCAGTTCGACACAACTAACCTACTTTTTTGCCCATTTACAGTTACAAAATTCTTATTTCCTTTAGCAAATGGCAACATGCTCATAGAGGGATGAGTTTGGGGAGAGCTACAGAGCAGAAAAGCGGAGGGGTTGCTCTATTGGTAAAACACTGGGCGCTCTTGCCGCTTCTACAGGGAGGAGGATAGAGGCACAGACTTTGGGAGTGTGAGAGAGGAAAATTGATTTTTAGATTTTTATTTTTTAACATACGTCTTGACTAATTAATCCCATTTTGATTTCAAATTGATTAATTGCACCGGCCTAGCTCTAGCTTTTCGTTTGGAGAATAAGGGATCTCAATGTGATTAACTTCAAAGGTTTACTGGGTCTGATTTACATATTTCCAAAAATTGCAGGGCCTTTTTTAAAGTAACACGTCCTCTCCCATGGATGGTTACCTGGTTGACAGCAGCGCGTTACACGGTCTTGTACTGAGGTCAACAATAAAACTCAAATACAACTTAAAACATTAGAGAGAAGAGTCAAACTGGTGACCTCAGCAGCAGGTTTTAATTTATAAAACTCCAGGATGGCAGTGAGGATAAAACCTACGTAGTATGAACGTTCGACGATGAGTAATCTTTTTAACAGGTTCAACTCTGTCATTTCAAAATGTTTTACAAGCTGTTTTGCCTAAATCATTGGTTGAAATATTGCAAAAGTGCACTTTATGTTTATTGAAAGTTTCTTGAATTTATACAGACATAATAGTCAAACTGAGAATTGTTCAATGTGTTTGGTTTGACACAACCCAACCTGACGTTTACATTTCACTCACAGCAAACAAAATTATTCACAGACCTACATTTTCTAACGAATTGACAGAAATACTTTAAAAAACACCTGTGAAAAACAACTTTTCTACAGACAGTAGATCTCGTAGTTGTGCCTGAGGCCCACTGGTCTGTCGAAGGAAGGCGATAATTGATGTAGGGCAATAAAACAGATTGTACAATATTAACAATCATTTACTTTTGCTGAATTAATATTTAAATAACAGGTATTATTAGGCTTCTGGTCAAACTATCAGTGTTTTTTAGTATGATTTCAAGGACTAAAAAGATTGGGGGACATTTCGTTGGTTGAAGAAATGTATTTTTTTTCCAACAGATGGTTAATTCCAGATTTCTATCAAGACAGCACTCATTTTCCTAGACATCTCACAGCAGATCTCACGGCAGAGAATTTATACCGCACCAGTTCCTGTCCTGGAAAACAACATGTCAGATGAGAGGAAAAATGTTTAAGTAACAGGGACGTAAGAAGCCAAGAAGTAGATAAATAATAGAAGAGTACATGTGGAGACCAGAATTTTATCATTGTTGTCAAAATAACAAAAGTAATAATGTATTTTTCACATAAGACATCCTTTAGAAAAGCCTGGGATCCATTCTTTAATATGTATCACATACAGTGTGTCAGTTTGTTCTGCAGTCATTTCTAGTTTTCAAGTCAGAAAGAATGTTTAGACGAAAGCATACAGTTGTTTTGAAATGTATGAAACAACAAAAAGCATAAATCCAACCACAGAGATACAGAAACACACCAGGAATAACTGATTCTATTGGAAACATTTCTCTGATTTATTTAATGTGCGTCATTTACACTTCAGGGGAATATGGTCCGTCTCTGTTGCTGCCTAATGCTCCTCTATGTTCTCCATCAACTGTTTGTGGCTGCTGTTTGGAGCCGAGCAGGTGGTGCACTTGGCTACTTAAAAATAAGTTGCAAACTAGAGTGAATTATACTGAATTAAAAAGTATGAATCTGCAGGCGATTAAACCATAAACAGAGCAGCTGAGAGATGCTCCATGGATGGGAGGAAGCAGAGCTAATATTCATGTCCTCCATCACTTCAGGTGATCATGTTTCATCCATAAAATCAAACTGCTGTTGAGCTGGCTGAGGATCATTTTATCTTCTCCACCATTGAGTTTAATGGGTGAGAAAATAAGTGTATCCTTGTGATATCATTTAACTTGGTCAGTAATCAAACTGGGATCAGGAGACGTTTGTGTATGTATGAATCAGGCAAGGTGGTAATAGTATTACGAATACTATTATTATTTAGCTGATAAAAAACCAAAGCAGGCCAGAAAGGTCCACAACGCTGTTAGCGGTCACATAAATCTAAATGAGATGCCATGACTTGATATATAGCTATATAGAGGTGAAGAGTGGATTAAATTTCTTCCGCAGCGACACTAGAGACTTAATTTTAGTTATGGTGACCACTTGATGGCTCGTGCCGTCACCCATAATGGCAGCAAAAGCCTTCAAGTGGTCGAACTTGGTTCAAGGCGCAATTACTTTTCATTGGTTTGTTGGTATAGTTTTGGTTTTTTTGTCCAATTAATAACTTCTCCAATCACCTGTGACGGGTTGATAATAGCAATGTTAATAAAGGATACAGTCTTCATTCATCTTCGACTGATATTGCAATTTGTTTATAACATAAGTTTTACACTGTTTGAACTGTAAGCTTTTACCATCAAATATGTCTTTAAATGTTATTCTGTACTTTAAGATTTTTCAAGTATATTGACTCCATGATGGCAACCTAAACAGAATTATCCACATCATAAATAAAACTCCTGATATTTAGCATTCATGTGCTGAGGCAGTCAGGGCTGTGTGCTAGCAGAGCGCTGGCACCTCTGTCTCTGACAAACAAAGAATGAAATGATTAGACAACGGCTTTAGAGGGAGAATAGATATCGTTCTTTCTGAGAAGATCAGTCACACACGCCCCATCCACAGCAACCATCCCCAGCTCGCTTCTGTCTCATCCTTCCTCAGCCTACCCTATTCTCTTTGTAATCTACAATCCCATTTTCTCCTCCATCTCCATCTTAACCCAAATCTCATCTCTTTTATATCTGTCTTTACAGCCATTGGTTGTAGCTCTCCTGTTTTCGTTACAGATTTCTGTGAGAAGTGGAAATGGTTTGATGGGGTGGGGGTGTGGTGGGGTGGTGCGTGTAAGCCTCAGCAGTGAGAAGTATTCTCTGACAGTACATCACTCCGTGGTGTTGCACAGCAGAGGCGTACAGGTCACAGCTCACTGTTAGTTATGGCAAAAGACAACAAAGGGTAAACAAGTGAAACAGAATCAAGCAAAAAAAAGTTTGTAGAGCTAGAAAGAATGCTGTAGCACATTTATGTCTGGAATACCTTTTGCTTTTATTTAGCATAATCATTTGGTCCATTATGTTTTTATGATGCTTTCTATCTGAAAACCAGAAGCTAACTATTGTAATTATTCCATCTGGACCAGCAGCAGACAGCTAGTGATGCAATGGTGGTGACAAAAAGTAAATCTGCAGCTGGACACTGCCTTATCAAGAAGCAAGAATCAGTTTATTTATATAGCGCCAATTTACAACAGATGTCGTCTCAAGACAATCAATTAAAATCATAGATACATAATAAACAAATCATTTTGAAAAAGTTTCTAATTTAAAGAACACAGCCAGGTTGCATCGAGTCATTGACTGGCAGCATTCACTCCTCTTGAATCAGCAGACCAAATCAATGGCTTGTGTTGTCGTTGACTTTACACCAATCCCTCATACTGAGCATGCATGTAGCGACAGTGGAGAGGAAAAACTCCCCTTTAACGGGAAGAAACCTCCAGCAGAACCTGGCTCAGTACAAGCAGCCTTCTGCCACGACCGACTGGGGGTTTGAAGAACCAGAAAAATAAAAACCTTAGAGTGGGCAGAGACGGCAGTTGAGCATTGCGATGCTTATAAAACAAAAAACGCGATCGTTTTTCCAAATACAAAGCTAGTGTAATTTTTAAAAGGTATAATTGAATAAATGTCGTGCTCAACAATCCCTAATGTAGTATTGAATAAACTTATACTTTTCTTGATGGCCAAAATTTGAACCAGGTGTCTATGTTAAACATAAAGTCTGACCAAATGCTTTGCGGGGAAAAAATAAGTCTTTCATTCATAAAAGCTAAATGTATATCTTGAAGTTTCACTCTGATCTTTAGTTCCTTCTACAGTTTTCAATAGACCTTATGACAGTTGAACTAAATGAACTGGAATTGTTATAGTTTTTTATTTTCAGTTCATATTTGGAATGATTTTACCAACTTTAAACTTCACTTGAAGTTTTTAATGTGCAAAAACATTCTGCCTCAAATTAGTACAAAAAAGGGCTGTACAGTAGAGTGGTTAGAAGGACCGTTGCCTTGCAGCAAGAAGGATCTGGGTTTGACCCCCTTGTCCCGTTCAGCATCATGGGTAGTAGAATGATTTTCTGGTTGCCATAGTTGTGCTTAACATATTTTCTTTTCCAAGTGAGGCTTTAAAAATATAGAGCCTCCCTTGCTACCTATACCTTAATCGTTTATTGATTTCTGAGGTGTAATATAAATTCTAAAGCTAAACATGACAGTGGGGTGTGAGTGGAGGGGGGTGCACAGAGTGAAGGGGAACATATACACAGACCAAAAATAAATATTCAAATAGGAACAAGTAAACAAACAAACAATAACAAAAAGAAGGATCCCAAAATCTAGCTGCTACTAGATAGCTCCTGAGGCATCCTTGGGAAACTGCGAAATGGCACTGAATCATATCTGTCGAGATATAATTAGCGGAAAACAGAGCAAAGACAGCAGTGTATGCGGCACATAACACATAAATAAATATGATGCAAACTTGATGTTATTAATAAACAGATCGGTACAGTTAAAGTGTTGTGATCTCTATAGCCATGGGTACAGAGGGCCACTGCCACCCCCCTCCCAGAGCCCGGAGTGAGCAGAGGAAGCACAAGGTCCAGGACACCGGGGCGACGTAAGAGCACAGAGATCAGACAGCCCACCGCAGGGACACCACGCATCCACCCATAGGACCTCAGAGGGGGTCCGGGTTAGAGCCCCCCACGGCCATGGGGTACAGCCCCCAAGGTACCAGGAGTAGCACCATACCTGCCCCGCTAGGCCCCGGTCGCCCAGCACCCAGGGCCCAAACACCCGGGCACCCCCAGCGCCCAGCAGAGAACCAGCCCAAAACCGGAGAGGGACAGGCGACCCCAGACAGCCAGCCGGGGCGGATCGATACAAGCCCCCGTGCCCCCAGCACTTCACCCCAGTGTCCAGTCTGGCCAGAGGTGAGTGTGGCAGTGAGGAAGGTTGAGGAGGGGGCAGGGCATGACCCTTCCCACACGGGAATAGCATGGGAAGGCAGAGGACACTCAGTCACACACCCAGCCCCATCCACATTCATACATGCTCACTCACTCACACACTCACTCACTCACCCACTCACTCACTCACCCACTCACTCACTCACCCACTCACTCACTCACATAGTCACTCAAGGTATTGATGGAGTTGGTGGTTAGGGGGGAACAGCCTCTGGTACAGGCCAGTGGGCGGCCTCCAGGACAGGAAGCACCCCCACCAACGCTGTCTTCGACCCTTGCCCTCCCCCCTCTGGCCCAAAATGTTTATGAATAGGATGTAATTAAAATGGTAGGGGAGGGGATGTGGAGGGAAGCATGCCACAGTTTGCAGAAAGTGGAGCTTCTTCCCAGCCCCGCCCCACCCACAGGCCCTCAGTGTCAGGACATGCCTGGAGACGCGCAGAACCAGTAGCGTGATACCTGTTCTCCAGCTGCAGCACAGCCCCGGCCCTCAACCGCCCCTGTGTGTGAATTTGTGGTATGTAATGGTCACTAATGTGCAGTTAAGAATGAGGGAGAGTGGTTCATGGAGTGCGGCAGTAAGTTGTGTAAGACCGGGAGCAGAGCCTCCGCCCCTGGATGATAGGACCAGATAGCGCCCCCATCTTCCAGCCGCCACCAGGGAGCATTGGGGGGCCAGAGTCCACCCGACCCAGGGCAGCTGCAACAAGGCCGTGAGAGCCACGACCAGCCCAGAAGACCACCCACTGGTCGACCAAGAAATGGCTGGGGAGAAGAGAAGATGGGAGGGGGTAATCACTGCATTCACCCTGGGTGGGAACATGGGCCCAGGACCACGCACCTCCAGTCCCCCCAATACCATCCCGCAAGGAAGAGACGCACACACACCCCCAACCCACCCACCTCCACACTCTTTTGTTGAATCCTGCAGACCTAACAGAGACCCCAGAGTAGCCCCCCCTAGGCCGGGAGCCGGCAGCGACCCACTACCATGCCGGCACGTCCAAGGCAGCAAGAACCCCCTGGGGTCAGGCGAACCCCACAACCAAGCGCAGGAGGCCCCCCAGACAACTCAGCAACCCAGCAAAAGACAGGTAGCTGCCTTCTGGGCCCCACAAAGGCCCCATCCATCACCGCGCAACAGTTCCACCCACGGGTCACCAATGCAGACCTCCGGACTAGATACACGGTGCACCAACCAGGAACCATCCAACCACCGGACCCAGACGCACAATCGCCGCCACGACACCAAGATCCCCCTAAAGCCAACCTTAGAGCAACCTAGAGCAGTGAGACAATGACCCACCAACCCCGCTAAGTGATGGAGTTAATTAGAGAAGACCAGAGATTGCAGGTATCAGTCAGATGATGTTTTGAAGAGGCAGACATTGTTTCAATACTGAAACGATCTAATAGAAGGTACCTAAACTGATTAATAGATAAGTTCTTCCTTGTTTTCCAGTTCAGGAGAATAGTTTTTTTTGCAATACATACGGGCAGTGAGTACTACAGGTGATAAATTCATTTCTATGCTGGTGCCCCTCAGGTTACCCAATAAACATAGTGCGGGGCATGCTGGAACATTACATTTAAACCACAGTTAGAGATCCTGACAAACCTCAATCCAGAATGCATGAACTGCTGCACAGTACCATAGCGCATGCAGATAATCATCAGGTGTGTTATCTGTGCGCTGTGAGCAGATATTTGTATGTTTATGACCCATCTTGAACATCTTTTGTCCTGTGTAATGAGTTCTGTGAAGAATCTTTTATTGTATAAGTTGTAGATTTGGGTTTCTTAGGATTCTATAGGTATTACAGCATATTTATGACCAAAAATTGTGATCTGATTCTAAAGATAAGTATGTCTCCCATTTCAAAAATGGTAAAGAAATGGAATTGTCTATCTTGGATAACAGTTTGGATATTTTTTAGAGGTATTTTGGGGAACAAATGTTTAAGAATTCTGTTACCCTGCAACGGAGTTGTAGATCAGTTGCTTAACAATTTATTTCTCTTTAATTACTGCCTTTAGTTGTTGGTATTCTAAGAATCTGGTGCCATTTATTTCATATAGTGTTATAAGTGTATCAAATGAAATAAATTTACTATGTTTTTCCATAATGTAAAGTTTAGCATTTTTTTGTTTTGCAGGATGTCAGGGTTGTTCCAAATGTTCCAAATAATTTATATGAAAAGAGTGAGGATTTGGTTATTTTAAGAAATTCCCACGTGGCTGTCATAGAGGAGCTAATGTTGATGCTTTTAAAGCATTTATGATGTTTAATGCTCGGGCTAATAAATAATAAATCACAGATATCCTGGTTATCACCGAATGTTTGTTCTATATCCATCCATTCGTCATCTCATGGGTTTTAAACCAATGTGAGATGTATTGCAATCTATTAGCTAGAAAATAGTGCTGAAAGTTTGGTAATTCTGACCCACCACAATCGTTACTTTTTTGTAGCGTTCTAAGGCTGATTCTTGGTGGTTTGTTTTTCCATAAAAAATTGCCGATACAGGAGTTTAGTGTCTTAAACCAAGAAGAGGATGGCCTTGTGGGAATTATTGAAAATAGGTAATTTACTTTAGGAAGAACCATCTTCTTTATGGTGGCTACTCTGCCCATGAGTGATATAGGCAGGGGATTCCACCTTTTAAAATCATCTTCTATTAGTTTTAAAAGTTGAATGTGATTTAGCTTTGTCAGCTCTGAGAGCCTTGGCGAGATGTTTATTCCCAGGTATCTAATGTTTCCTGACTTCAGCATATTAGTTAATATGTACTGAGGACTGCAATTAACTGGCACAGCTATAGATTTTGAACAGTTAATTGAGTAGTCAGAAAGTTCAGAGAATTTGTTAATTAGTCCAATAGTCTTAGTTAGAAAGACCAGTGGATTCTGGAGGAAAAGTAATACATCATCGGCATATAGACTTATCTTATGTTCAATAATTTAAGACTGAATGCCTTTTATATCTCTGCTTTCTCTGACGGCAGCTGCTAGGGGTGCGATAAACAGTGCAAAAATTGAAGGGGACAGTGGACACCCTTGTCTGGGGCTTCTTTGAAGTCTAAAGGTTGGAGAATTTTGATCATTGGTTCGTACACAAGTATTTGGAGAGCTATACAGATTTCTCATCGAGTTTATAAATCATGAACCAAACCCAAATTTGTCTAATACTGCAAACAGGAATTTCCATTTTACATGATCAAAAGCTTTTTCTGCATCTAATGAAACAATTATGGCTTTCAGGTTATTGATAGTAGAATAGTCTATAATATTAATTAGTCTGCGCATATTAGTGGAAGACTGTCTTCCCTTTATGAAGCCTGTTTGATCTGGATGTATTAAAAGAGGTGTTACTTTCTCCAGTCTTATAGCAAGATCTTCTTAAATTATCTTGAGAGCTACATTTATCAAGGATATTGGACGGTAACTGAATGGGAGTATAGGTTCTTTCCCTGGTTTCTGGAGCAAAATAATATTAGCAGAATTCATATTTGAGGGAACTTTGTTTTTTCATTCACTTCTAAATTTGGCTTTCCTTATGTTGTTTAATAAGTTTTTGGGGATTGTTTTTTTTAGGAGTTTGCATGTTCTCCGTGTGCATGCGTGTATTCTCTCAGGGTACACCAGCTTCCTCCCACAGTCCAAAAACATGAATTGTTAGACTGATTGGGTATTTTAAATTGTCCTCAGGTTTGAGTGTGAAAGTTCATTGTTTTTTGTCCTGTTTGTTGGTGTGTTGCACTGTGACTGGTGACCTGTCCAGGGTGTACTGCATCTCGCCTGATGTATGCTGGAGATAATCACAAGCAGACCCCCCACGACCCCAGAAGGATAAGCGGGTTGGAAAATGAAGGGATGGATAGTACAACTATGGCCTAATATGACCAGAAATTATCCTGGTATTCCATTGGTTCTCAATCTAAATTGATTTGCAAATAGCATGCTTATTTTCAAAATACTGACTGTTTTCAGCAGTTCTTTTGCTAATTAGTTTTTTTTTTGCAAACCCTTTTCTTCATGGGTAAAAAAGTAAATCTCTGTACCATTAATAATTAGCTTTCATTTCATTATATGGCTATAGTTAATGGCTTGATGCTGACATCTTCAGTGGATTTTATCTCAACAGTTGCACTATAAATATGTTAAAAAAGGACTTTTGCCATGTTAAACATCTATTTTATTCACTCATATTTGCATTTTTACCATCAGAGCTGATGGTTACATCTCTTATTCAATTGCCCATCAGTATACTGTTTAAACTAACAAAATTGAATGATTATCCAAACATTTTTGACGAGTCATTTACATGCCTTTTGGAACAATGGAATGTATTTCCTCCATACGTTCCTAACAGAGCACATCGCTCTCAGACTGCAGATTTACTAGTGGTTCCTAGAATCTCAATAAGTAGAATGGGAGCTAGATGTTTTACTTAGCAAGATTCTATCCTTCGATACCAGCCCCCAGTTTTAGTCTGTGACCAAGACACCCTCTCTAGTTTTAAGCCAAGGCTTAAAATGTTCCTTTTTTGACAAAGTTTATAGTTAGGAGAAAGTAGATAAGAAAGCCTAATCCGGTTTGGGAAAAAATTTAATCTAGAAAGACGGTTCTCCTTTGCTCTACGTCTTCATCTGCTTTATCTGCAGTTATTTCCAGTGTTTACTTTCTGTCTTCTCTCAGCTAACTGTAGTGATCTTCACTGCGGTGTATATACCACCTGACGCTAATGTTAGCATAGCGCTCACTGTTCTGCTGAACTCCATCAACAAACAGCAGCTTGCCCATTCCGACAGTGTTCATATTATTGCAGGAGACTTTAACCCTTAACCCTTTGCCGGAGTTTTTTCAATAAAATATACAATTTTGATATCAAGTTTTCAAAAGGCTATAACTTTAAAGTGGTTTGAGATAAAGGTATACTGTAATGAGAAAATTGTTCAGTATGACTTGAAGTCTGTAATGGGGGTGAAAATTGTAGTGTAATTTGCATATTATGACGTCACAAAGTGGCGGCCATATTGGAAAATGTTCAGTTTTGATTTCAAGATTTCAAAACGCTATAACTTTAAAGTCGTTCGAGAAAAAGGAATAGTGTCAATGAGAAAATTGTTCAGTATGACTCAAAGTCTGTGATGGGTGTGAAATTATTAATCTAAATTGCATTTTATGATGTCACAGGTGGCGGCCATATTGGAAAATGTTACATTTTGATATCAAGGTGTCAAAAGGCTATAACTTTGAAGTGGTTTAAGATAAAGGTATACTTTCAATGAGAAATATCTTCAGTATGAAACTAACTTTGAGATAGCAGTAGTTTTGTCATGTAATTAGATTATTGTGACATCAAAAGGTTGTTGCCATGTCCATTCATCATACAGAACAATAGAAATGAAATCAATGGGCTCAGAATTTGTCAGATTGTTTCCACAATAATCAACAGGCTCATCAAAAGTTCAGATCCACTTTTGATAGTCTTCCTCTTCTCTCAAGAACTGCCAGCTATCATAATCATCACCGCCGTATATTACGGTGCGACATTGAACGCAGCAGTGAACGCCACCATTAGCGGTGTGATTTTTTTGCTCTACTTCTCCGGCGTCTGCAACAAAAACCGCAGTAGTTTTCATCTCCACTTTATTCACCCCTATTTGCGGTGTTATGAGCCCCACTGCAACCCCCACCACGTCCCCTACTTGGCGTTTGCAGGATGCTTCCACGCATCAAACATTGGGAGTAAAAGGAAAAACACTCTTTCGTTCTGCTCTGCTCTCATTACCCGCCACTATTTCGCCGCCGCCACTCATTGCGTGGGAGGGTGTTTCACAAACTCTTTTAAATCAAAAACTTTGAATAGAACCATGTCCTCAAATGCTGCTGAGATGCAGGCACATATGTCCCTTTCTCCTGGTGAAAAGTAGTAACAAGATTCGACACCACTGTTATAGATACAGCCTGTTTTATTCAGCAATGTTGCTTGTCGCAATTTTGCGACTTTGGCACTTAGAGGGTAAACAAGGCCAACCCTAAGACTGTACTTCCGAAATTTCACCAACATCTCAAGTGTTCTACAAGAAGGGAAAACAAACTTAACCATGTTTACTCTAACATCAATCACGGTTACAGAGCTAAACCCCTCCCCCACCTCAGCCAGTCGGACCATCTCTCCCTGCTGCTCATCCCAGCATACACCCCCCTCAGAAGGAGAAGCAGGCCAACTGTTAAAATCATAATGACCTGGCCCGGAAACACGCTCTCCAACCTACAGGACTGTTTCACACGGACACACTGGGACCTGTTTGAACACCAGACCTGGAAACATTCACAGGGACAGTACTGGAGTACATCAGGTTATGTATCGGAAATGTGTCAGCAAAAACATCCGGGTTTTCCATAATCAGAAACCCTGGATAAATAGCCAGGTCCGCTTACTCCTCAAAAGACGCAATGCTGCCTTCAGATCAGGCGACAGGGGTCTGTACAGTGCTGCTCGAGCGGACCTGAGGAGAGGAATTAAAAGCGCCAATTCGGACTACAGGAGTAAAATAGAATATCATCTGTCCAGCAACAACACACGGGAGGTAGGGCAGGGTATTCAGAACATCACAAACTTCAGAGGCTGTGATGTGTCAGCAGGAGACCTGATTGTGTCACTAGCAAAGGAACTGAACTGTTTCTTTGCTTGCTTCAACAGACCCTAGGACCACCAATATTCTCTGGCCCTGCTACCCCCACCGAATCCAAGCTCGACCCCGTTCACTGTGCAGGAGCATGAGGTACGGAGGGTTCTTTTGGCAGTGAACCCCAGGAAGGCTGCTGGACCAGATGGAGTACCGGGAAAGGTGATCAAAGCGGGTTCCCATAAGCTCATCTTGATTGTCACCAAGATTTTCAACCTTTCCCTGGCCAAAGCAGTCATCCCTCCCTGCCTAAAGACAGCCACAATCCTCCCCTTGCCAAAGAAGTCACCAATCAGTAGCCTGAATGATTACCGTCCAGTGGCCCTAACACCGGTAATCACAAAGTGCTTTGAGAGGCTGGTCCTCCAACACATAGGAGACCAAACCCCCCCACTTTTGACAGCCACCAATTTGCCAGCTCCTCTCTACATCAACGGCAAGCGTGTGGAGAGGGTCCACACCTTCAGGTTCCTTGGTGTCCTCATTTCTGCTGATCTGGTCAGAGAACGTCACAGCTGTTATCAAGAGAGCTCAGTAGCGACTCCACTTCCTGAGGGTCCTTAGGAAGAACAACCTGGACACTAACCTGCTGCTGACCTTCTACGCTCATCCATCGAGAGCCTGCTGACATACTGCATCACAGTATGGTACGGCAGCTGCACTGAGGCAGACAGGATGAGGCTTCAGAGGGTAGTCAAAGTGGTACAAAGAATCCTCGGCTGCCCCCTCCCCACCCTGACGGACATCTACATCTGCATCAGGCGAGAGAGAAACATCATCAAGGACAGCTCACACCCTGGCATTTAACTGTTTGACCTGCTGCCCTGTGGCAGGTGCATCAAGGCCAAGACAAATAGACTTAAAAAAAGCTTTTTTGTCAAAGCAGTCACCATCTTGAACTCAACTGGACTCTAACTGTGCAATACCCTCATCTCTGTGCAATACTATGTTATTATAACAATATCTGCGCAATATTTTATATTTATATTATATTCATCACCACCGCTGTCTAATTATCTAGATAGTGTTTTTTACTGTATATACTCTATATTCTTATACATTTTTTATTTCTTGCAGATCAATCACATAGTTTATTTCAGTATATATTTTTTAGAGATATTTTTTTTTGCACGGCACTGAAAGGAGTGTAATAACAATAAAAGGCCTTCTATTCTAGTAATCTTCTCTCCATGGTAGCTACACAGGGTCTTGTGTTCTGTTAGTTGAGACAGCATCTTGGAGGAGAACATCGACTGAGATGCTGCCAGCAATTTACAACTGCTGTTATAAACTTTTCTTTTTTTTTTTATATGAATTTATTTGTGTTATCTGTGTTTTTCAACCCTCAGTTAGTCGCGGCAGACAGCTGCTCTTACTGAGCCCTGTTCTACTGGAGGTTTTTTCCTGAGTTTTTCCTCACCACTGTATCTACATGCATGCTCAGTAGGAATCTTTACTCAGTAAGAATTATGTTATGTCGCTACTCAGTAAGAGTAAAGACATAACACAAGCCGTTAATTCAGTGTGCTTATCTAGGAGGAGTGAATGCTCAAGTCAATGACTATTCATTGACTATACAATCTGCTGGGTTTCCTTAGATTGGAAACTTCTTGTAAAGTCCCTTGAGACGATATGTGTTGTAAGTTGGAGTTATATAAATGTACTTAATCTTGGAAAGGTGGAGGTCAAAATCTCAGCCTTTCTTTGCAAAAATATATGATTTAGCCAGGATACACTACAACCAAATTTGTTCAGTTAACAAAGAAAAACATTTATTAACAAAGGTAAGCAACTAGAGTAAACATCTTGATTTTAATGTAATTTGGTTCATACATATGTAAATTACTGATTTTTCAAGGAGCAGGAACATCTACAAAGCGCAAAAGAGAGGCATAAATGGTGGTGTCAAAAGTCCAGCGGCTATATGATGCCCAAACTGCATTGATCTGGTTCTTCTGTTTATGATCAATATATTATCCCCATAGGTATAGGTTTGAGATGTAGACCGGGCAGTTAATTGTGCACTTTACCTTTACCTTGTCCTACTCTACCACTACTAGTCCATCCTACTATCATTGTAGTTGTCCGGCAACTGTCATGCAAAGATGAATCAATGTAATACAGCACAACAGAGGTAAATATTGTGTTGTTCTCCAAGCATGGCAGCACACAGTGACATTACTGTTTTCAGTTTGGTCAGATTTATTTACAACATGCTGTTTCATTCTGTATCGAGTCTTCCCTGCAGGCATCGATGTACAGTCTAGTGTAATGGACTGAGGACATGACCAAGAGGGATGGCTAAATAAATAATAAATAATAAAGACAGAAAGCTAGTCTTTTTTGATTCTGATAAAGGGAAACTACATGGTCTGACTTTCTTCAATGTCCTATCTGGCAAGCAATCCAGTTTGAACTTTGGGTAAACAAATTGCATCAGTGACTCAGTGACACGCAGCATCCAGAAAATGTATTCTGGAACTTAGCTGCTCAAGGTGGCAGCATGTAGATCTCTTACTTCTGTTAATATTTTTACTTTTAAAAACTTGAATTCCTCCATTTTCTGAAAGCAACATTACTTTTTTGGGACACATATTGTCTCGTGTTTTGTAGGGTGTGCAGCTGATATTTTCTCACCTTTGGACATTTTGTATAATGCATAACCATGGCAACAATGTAATAAAAAAAAAGTGGAGCAGCTAAATAACATTATAAAATGTGAAATAATACCTCAGGTGCCACCACAACTCCCAAAGAGTTAAAGCAGGAGGCGCAGTGGATCCAAAACAGAGGCAACGATAACTGAGAGAAAAGGAGGAGGTTTAAACCGTCTCTCCTATCGATCATCAACATGAGATCGTTAGCTAACAAGCTGGATGCTCTGAACTGGATTGTTCATTAAAAAAGAGAAACATTACAGAAAACCCAGAACAGCTGAAACACAGACTGCTACAGGAAATCATTCCTACCTATCACCATTAGCACAACAACAAATCTTTGAAGAAACATCACTTGGGGATAAAAAATAATTTTATCATATAACTGAACTGAACTGAACTGGCCCCGTCTCATTAACAACATTTCTTCTGTATCCTCTAAACACAAAATGTTTATGTGTAGAAAACCGTGATTAGGGAAGTCTACATTTTTTTCTTGCTCTGAGCAACTGAAGTAGCGCAACTTGCAAAGGAAGAGGATACAACAGCTGCATGGCTTTGGTGTGCACCTGAGAACAAAGCAAGATTGGTTGTTAGGAAAACATGGTAATAAAAATTAAAAGGGACAAGTAATAAAGAGTTGTTTAAAAAAATTTGGAGCTAGCACAGCTAAATTCCCCCAGAAAATGTTAACAGCAAAGCAGGTGTATTTTATACAATGTATTAAAACCCAAACACTGCATAGACCAATTATGTTTAGTCTCTCAACAAGAGAGTTTAAACACTGTGTTCAGACTTATCTGGGACAAAAATATAATAATCCCTCTGATTTTAGCTCAGAGACCACAAGACAATGCTTGTATTTTCCTTCCACTGACAAGCTCTCTTCCATTCATACCCTGCAATGCAGGCTGTAGCAGTGGAGGCTTACTGCTCTCAGCATGAGCCGCCCAGAGGCAGAGAAGATTTTCTAAAGTGAAGGACCTGTGGTGCACATCTTATTTTTAAGACTCTAACAAGCTGTATTAGACTATACCGACTTGTATCAGTTTGATCTCACCTAAAGACTTGATTCTAACTTAGGCTCAATAATCTAAGGGATGTTCACTTGCCATTAATTTTACATATATCATCAGATGGATGGTTTAAACTTTAATTCCTTCTGTCATAAGTTTTATTAGCAGGTTATTATTGAACATCAGGACTTAACTTGAGTTGTTTGCTGCTTGCAGCATGTTGGATTGCAGGAGTTAATATGAGATGCATCTGAAACAGAGGGGAACACCAGTCCTATGATACACGACTGTTACTGTAGCTCATACCGCAATTACAATTTTACACAATCAGGCTCAGTATGCACGATTTCTTCCCGGCTCGGATGTAGCTGTGAGAATCTGATGCAGCAGGGATGTAATCACAGAGGACGCTCTTCAATTGATGTGGCATACCTAATGTGCAGCTGTTCAGCTCCGAATGAGCTGTTTTGCTGCGTATCCATTGGCTTTTTACAGAATGCTGCAAAAAGCATATGCCTACTGAGGATTTTCCTGTTTTACTAATGTACCTCACTTAAACGTTTTAGAATGTTTTCGATTACCTTATCTTATTATCAGACAAGGATAAACAGATGATGTTTCGACGCAATGATTGGATTTACTAATTTGAAAAAAAGATGAGTCACACTTTAAATCCCCCAGTAACTACTTACTCTGGAGTGTTGCAGAGGCTCCAGCAGAACCAATGAAGTTCTTGTCCTGGCTGCGTCAGAGTAAATGTGATCAGAAGGAGTCGGTAATCCAGATCGTGCCATCTGATTAGGATCCCTCTTGGTTGTTCTTCCAGGGCACATCCCTTTGGGACTAAACAGAACTTGCTAGAGGAACAACACAGTTATATTCATTAATTACAAAATGTGTTCCGATAAAAATACATTTTAAAACCATAACCATTAATCAATCAATCTATGAAATCAAGAATACTTTATTTATTCCAAAGGGAAATTAAATGAATTAATTAAATGAAGTAAAATGTAAGCAGCAATTAAATATTCTATTTAATTAGGTTCAGTGATAATTGCTAATAAAATGTGTTTTTAATTTATTGGTCTGATGAGATGTTCTGATTTGTGTGTAATGGATCTGTTCAGGATGGTTTACTTACTAAATTGATTCAGAAAAACAATGAAACTTTTTTAATTTGTAATACCGGTAGCTTTTGGACCTGTTGCTCCCACCAACCCATTGTTCAAAGGTTTATTAAGGTAAAGGATGGATGGATTGATTGGTAGATGGATGGAGGTATGGGGGTGGGTGGGAGGATGAACTTTTATTTTTTTATACTTACTAAGCAAAAACCCAGACAAGGCATCTAACAGCATTACCTCTGAGAAGCATGACTCCTTTTTGTAGTCTGCATGCTGCTGCTCTATTAACTCAATTTGGCATATTCACAGTTTTGTAATTTTAAATTGAAATCTGTGAATTACGTTTTGTATACTTTGCAAGAGGGACGTCTTCAACGTATCAAAGGGTTTAATAAATCATAACTTGAGAAATACAAATATATAAAAATGAAATTATTATATTCACATAATACAAACTATAATATGTTCATCTAACTTTTAAAACTATCCTCTGGTCTCAGTAGTCTGTTGATATGAAAACAAATATATTGGTTAGCCCTGTGGCATCTTCTGCTGTTTTGGTTTAGCCAAGTAGGTCAGCTTCCTCGTCATGTGGCCAAAACAAATCTATGGTGAATCATTCCACTATGCTGTAAGAACGAGAACCACCATTGTTTGTGTTTGTTATTTTCTTTTTCTTTTTTCAAAAGTGAAAACATTATGAAAAAATATTTGATCTCCAACAGCTTTTAATGTGGCAAAATTAAAATACTACAATTGGGGCTTCCCTCGACGTGTATGTCATCAGCTTGTTTCTGCCCTCTGACCATCACCTCTCGCCTCGCCCTCTGGTTTGTAAACCTGATTCTACCTCTGTGTGTTTGAACCTTTTACCATGTCAAGACCACCGATTCTCACCTGACTCTCGGATCCCTCCGCCTGATTTTGCTCTAACAGCACCGACCCCGGTTCACGACCTCACAACCAACAAGCAATGCTTCCCCCCTTGGATTCCAAGTCTGAGAATCTGTCTGTGAGAAAGTTTCTGCTTAACCCTGTGTTTCTGTCCTTACTGTAAGGCAGCTTATTCGCCATCAAAGTGATCCAAGCCTGCAATGATGTCACAGTTGAACCAAGCTCTGTTCAGATAACTGCCGAGGAACCAAAGCTCAATATCCTCCTCCCCACACAGATTGTGAGGTTAGTTGCTTTGTTTCAGATTGATCTATTTAGATAAAGATTCAATCTAGCCACTAACCTGATATCTCCTCCTCAGAGGTTTCTGTTCCCAGTGCTGGCTTTGATCCACGTTTATCTTGCTGATCTCATTCAATGAATTTGAGAAATATAAGCTTGTGCTGCTGGGTTGCTCAGCACACACACCACATGCAATGCATTGGTCCTCCATGCAGTTGTCCAGAGATTGATTCTTAGTCCATTTGCTACATGTCCTCTCTTTCTCTCCAACCTATTTCCTATCAATCCGCTATTCAATAATGGCCGGGTCCTTAACAAACACAAGAGGAGCACATTGCCACCACCATGTTTTACTGTAGCTAGAGCTTAAAATACTTCTGTTAATTTTGTTCACATTAAAGAGCTAATGAGCTGCCCTTGATTAGCATTCTGCAACTAAATCTGGGTGAAAAGCTCCCTAATTAATTACATTAGGGGAGAAAAAAGGATTTGCTTTGATACCCTTTGATTTTAATAGATAACAAGGTTCATTGAATGTATAGGATTTGTCTTGAAGCAGGAAGCAATGGTCACGGCAGGAAACTGAAGGGGAATCCAGGGAACTGTGACAGCGCCGCAGGGCGCCAGAGACTTCTGGAAGTGAGACGGAGAAGGTGAGTTGATGAAAGTGAACAGAGGTGAGTAGAAGCTGAGCTTACTGTTGTTGGTAGATGATGACGCCAGGGGGAGGTGAGTGGAGAGACTTTCCAGCGACGTCCAGGTGTTGGTTGTGCAGGGGGTGCAAGGCGGATGTTGGTTGGCTGGAGCAGGCCAACCGAGCTGAGCAGAGTGAGCAGGAACCAGGGTGGTGAGAGTCCAGGGGATCTTGACGGAGTGAGTATGAGCACGAATGAGCATGTCCTGAAGACATGAGCACAAAGGGAATTACTGGTGGCATGAGTGGAACAAAGTAACAAAGTAAAATAAAAAAATAACAAACTACTAGTGAATATAACAAAGACTAGAAAGCTGGCGCTGAGAATAGATAAACATTACCAGGAGTAACAAACACTCAGGCGATGAGTAGCTGGATCCCTGCTCCTTATAAGCAGCTCAGCTTAATCAGCCCCAACAAGGATCACCTGGACAGGGGCCCAGGTGAGGAACTGCTCCAGCCGGATGGACTGGTGACCCTTCGTGGACAACCTGTGAAGGTGCTGAAAAGTGTCACTATGACAGCAATATTGAATTGTATAACTTATAACTTATGATTGTAACTTATATTAAATTATAATATAGCAAGTTAAATTATTACAACTTTAAATTTTGTAAATACTGTCTTAGTAACATTTGCATGTATAGCAAGTAAATGAGAAACTCTCTAACTACTATCAGCCCTTTGCATGAAAACCTTCTCTGCGAGGGAATGTCAGCCATATATCTACCTATAACGACTTTCACTGCAAATATATAACTACTACAGAAATAAAACTGGACATTGAAAAAGTCCGTCCAATAAAATGGTTTGAGGTTGGATTCAGATATCCAACATGTTCTACTGTCAGACCCTGACCTGACATTTGTCATTTAAATGGGTCATTAAATTTGTGATTGGTATGTCGTTAACCAATAAACTGAGTCTACTAAAGCACTAATCCCATAGTGCAGTGCTGCAGCACTGTGCCTGTCATGTGTGAAATTTAGACGCTGATATGAAAGAAACCTTAGATGTCAGTAGAGGTGGGACTAAATCATCATTGGCAAATCAGCTCAGTTGTTGGTCTTACAATGAGAATTTGACACATTTATTAATTATTTTTATAATTTTATTATTTGTATAATGTCTATAAAGCTCATTGTGTTTATGCAAATGTTATAAACTATAGTTTTTTTTACATTTTACTGATGCTTTGATTAGTACCTCTCCTTCGACCATAGCATTATTTAATACTCAGCTAAGTATAGCAGGTTTGTTCAGTGTTTCAATGTGACTCTGATTGCTAAGCACTTAACATTTTCCAACACTGCTCTTGTAAATATAAAAAGAATAACATGAGAAACAGTTGTTTTTCTATTTAAAAAATTAGTATGCATGACCAGCTGTCTGGGTTCCATCTGTTTCCAAATACAGACAGTGTGGATCAAATGAAACCATGAGAAGGCCATTTTTGTAAAATGACAAAAAGCAATCTGATTGTTGAGAAGACCCCAGGTTTGTAAAATCATCAACACAATTTATACAAACAATAATTTACTTCCTCAAGCAGTAATAAAAGACAGGAAACCTTCTCATGCGGAAAAAAACCTTTGGATCACTGCTGTTCACAGACCCTGCAGTTCCTCACCTGCCTGACGGCTCTCCAGCCAAACGAATTTCACAAGAACAAATAACATACTAGGAAGGAAATAGCAAATAAATCAGACAAGAAAAATATTTAGGATATAATATTTATTAAAATATTTAGGTAATTCTAACTGGAGATAGGTACCAGCAGACCCTCACAACCCCACAAGGTGATGCAGGTTGGAAAATGGATGGATAGATGGAGGTAATACTCACCCCACGCAAAACATCAGAACTATTTCTGATAAAAATTAAATGTTTCAATGTTTTATTCAACCTGTTACTCTATAACGTTAAGAATTAATTACCAGTGACGGAAACCACAGCTTGATGCACGTAAACCTCAAGCGTTTATATAACTGTGGAATGCCGCTGTCATCACGCCAGCCACACAGGCTCAGAGTTCCACAACAGACCCTGTATGTATCTAAACTTATAAAACCTTAAACAGACGAGTATTTTTACATATCAGCCTATAACAGATGTTAACTTTGACCCAAGACTCAAGGTGGAATTGAACCCAGAGCTGCATGGCAACATTGCTAACCACTGCGCCACTGTGCAGCCCCAACATTTACCTACACTTCAAAATTCTATTGAAAAGGTTGTTATAAAATAATAATAATAATAATCTTCATCATCACCAAGTGAAGAATCAAAAAACAATGGGCTGTTGAGAATTGTCTATTCGAGCAAAATTGATACCTTCCCTTTAAAATTTTATTCCAGATATCATATATAGCAGAAAGAACATACTTAAAAACACGGTATCAAATTTTTTTCTTACTTTATGACAATAAATCAGACTAAAACCTTCAATTTTAATGTCATTTTAGGCCAGGAACCCAGGAACATCATACTGTCCGAGAAAAACATACACTTTGTATTCTAAACAGTTCAGTAAAGACTATAAAAATCCTTTACTCTCACTGTGACAGAAATGTGGCTTAATTAATAGGGCTGTCAGGAACAGGGTCGTGGAGTTCTCCATTTCCATCCAGGAAGCGTCAAGAAGGTGAATGATGACAAATAAACACATTTCCAATTAAAGGGCCACAAACTTGTTTGAAATCATTGTAATCTTTGTGAGAGTCCAGAGGCTATTTTATCTATCAGTGTTGGTAAATCCTGATGCAGACAGTCCACATGCAAAGCCACCAAGGATACATTGGTGGAACACAAACCTCGGCAGACAGAGTCACAGATGAGTGGGTCGCCCGAGTTAAGAGCAAAGTTGGACAACACTTCACAACCACTCCACCATTAAACAGCCAATCGGAGCGCCATATTCAGGGAGTAATTTACTGAACCGTGATTCAAACTAAACAAAGACATTTTTCTGCACGGTACAATCAACTTTTTATCCATAACTTTGTTTCATATTTAGAATAGAAGAAGAAGAAGAGCAGCTTTATTTCAAATATGAATATAATACCTGTACATTTGACACCATTTTATACTCTGTACAGCAGCCCCACACTCGTCCTCAAAAAACAGTCTGGGATGAATATCACGGCTCAACAAACAAGTAATAATTCAGGCAACTGGACATGTTGAAGATTTCTTGGTCAAGTTCAAAGCGAGAATCTGAAATTAAAAGCCAGGGGATTTACTGTTTGAGACTTTGAAAGATTGTCAATGATATTACACTAACAGGTGTACTTTTACAAGCGCAGTATACCAACCATAAAACACAGCCTACATCACTGGAAGGAAACAATGCATGGTTTTGTGCCATCTCTGAGGTGAGCTCTGAAAAAAGAATATGAAAGTATGGATGCTATTGATCTTACCAGAACATGTTTTACCTTTTTCTGAGTACAACTTAAATTTGTTAAAAACACAAATTATATACTTTGGATATAATCCCACTAAACTCATGTCTGATAAAAACCGATTAAATTTGGGAACTAGCAAAATGAAAAACCTTGTAGCTACAAAATCTAAAGAAAAAATAAATCTATAACCTGATAACGTCCTACCACTAAACAAAATGATGAAAGAAGATGTACAAAGATGGAGCACCAGGCCTCTTCTGCCAGATAAAACTGCAAGACCAACAGTTCCAGGAACGGTTCAGACAAAACATTTTTTACATCCATATAATTCAATTAATAATGGAAATGTGAAAAACGTCCAACAGCATAATATGGATGGAATTCTGCTGATGGAACAGGTGTTCTCTGGCAATGCGGAGAACAAAAAGCAAATAATTACAACATTTTTTGGACACAAACTTTGATTTTACCATTTTAAAAGTCCATATATTTTTGGACATATCATTCCAGCTGAGATCAATGTATCTAGGTACTGTGACATATATAATGTTAAATAGGTAATCCATTAATAGAGATTGTCTCAGCCCCCAAATACCAAAGCTAAATGAGTGGTTTGATACCAAATATATCTTCAAGCTAATGAAAATAACATTTAATATGAGATTACATTTCAAATTTGAGGAAAATGAAGCAGGTTGATTTAGTTTATCACAACTTTATGGGAAGATTTTATTTAAATCTGATGTAAATGATAGACTTTTCCTTTTTGTAAATATACAGTACTGACGTACAGCCTACCCCTGGTGTCACATCCATGTTTCGTCCAAATGTTGCATTTTTTTTTCACAAAAAAATACTTTGAAGACATCAAAGCTAATAATGGAAATGTAATGGTGTGGGGAAAAAATTTTCTGAATATTGTAGCTGTTAGTACAACCTAATCAATTAAACACCCTGAAAAACCTGAATGTAATTGTTGTTTTGATGGCTAGATTCAGCAGGGTAATGGATCAGCTCTCAAACTTGTTGGAACAGCAAGTTCCAACGTTGAGAAGCGGTGAACTTAAAGTCGACGTGCTTTTGATCCTTCCTTTTCACATTTAAATCGCTCAGCAGTCGTGTATAAACAGTGGAACTGTAGTTGTTTGGTGTGAATTTCTCATTATTGTAGCTTCAACCTCATGCAAATGAGGCACTTCAAACTCCAGCCCCCCCTCCAGGTCATAAAACATTTCACTTCACCCCGTTCTTCCACGTCTGCAGTTTGACAGCTGCGAGATGCGATTATCTCGACGTGCAGGAAGATTTTATTCCAAAATTGATTACAAGACGTCAACGACGGCAGACTTCTCAAACGGTCCCCACAGACAAAAAAAATGGCAAAAACAATGTGCTTCCGTTTCTGTAATATTTCTGTGTCCACATGGAGCCATAAGCAAGGATCACTGCAAGCATTTGTGGATTTTTCTCTGCAACGAACCACCAACTTGTTTGCAAAAAAAATGTGTCTATGCAAAGAATGTTTATGTTGAGCATACCATAAATAAAATATTTTACATAAAAAGCAGATAAGGAAACAAACACCTCAACATTTTACTTAACACAGAATTGGCTGCCGTTCGCAAAGTACTGGCATTCATTTTGCTTGTTACTGACTTGCTGTACCCCCAAGAGCAGAGATAATGCAGACTAAAGATGTTCTTCTGCAGTAATGTCAAGCCGTGTTCCACTGTGTGTATGCATATTATGGTATATCTGCTGTTTGAACTGTTAAAGCATGTGGAGGGTTTTTACAGAGGATTCAAGCAAATGACTCAAAGTTGGGAAAAAAAGCACTTAAATACAACACAAATATGATTCATTCATTTTTAATCATATACAAAGAACGTTTCTGAAAATACAGTATGCTTTTTGTTTTGTTTAGTGGCTGTAAAATCCGAATGACGAGTCCAAAGCATCTGCGTCGACTTCTAAAGCATTTCATTCACCTTCATGTGGTCTGCAAGTCTCTCTGAAGCTCCCAGCTGGAAGTCAACACATGAGGAGGCTGATGGGAGATAAAAAAAAAAAAAAAATAGGAGAACATGTTGGTCAGAACAGAGACGATGATGTGAAAGGAGGGTGTGATATGATGTTCAGCTGCAGATACAAGCCTGAGCCTTGATTTGTCTACTACGGGAGAATCTCTCCTTCTTATCCTCGGCTTAATTTTGCCTGAGGCATGCTACACCTATCCACAGCAGGAGCAGCTCATTTGGGAGAAAATGACATTGTTATTTGGTGTCGTTTTATGTGATTAATGACCATGGCTGATGGTTGTTCCGCAGCGAGCTAAAATAATCATGGCTGTGTTTCCTTGATAATGATCATATTTTTCTCCTTAAAGCTTCAGTCTGAACACATTTGTATAATCTTTCAGACTAAAGATAAGTAAGGTTGGAGTTCCCAAAAAAAAAAAAAACACTGTCACACATCCTTGAAGACACAAATATCCTCTGGGACTGAGATCAGGGCTTTGTACTGTCAAAAATATTAAATGAACCATAAATAATTTAGCAACGTGTTGGCTGGACTTGAGATGTTATATTTACAAATAAAATAAAAGGACTTTATACTTGAAATTTTGCTTTCAGGCTTACAGGCTTCCCAGTTTTTCACCAAAAATAATGGATTGAATTTATACCACAGAAAAGCCTTTTTGTCAGTTTAAAAAAAACAACAACTGAAGTCTAAAACTAAAACTAATACTAGTGCATGGAAGTAGCCAAAGGAGGATTTATGGTACTGCTAATATTTTATGTCAAGTATTTATGTATTTTTTCATAAATTGGTCACTTGTTTAAAAGGATTTACAATGTTTTGTACTTTGAGTATAAAGTCAAAAACAACAGGTTTTGCACTTTTGTTTGCTTTTATGTCAGAGATCTTGCCATATTACAGCCGGTTCAAGCAGTCAAGCAAGTTCCTCCATTTCTTCTCATTTCTACGGAGGTGTCAAGTGACAGCGTTAATAAAGCACAATCCTTGCTGGTTTTTTCATTCAGAACATGTATTTCTCTTTGTAGTGGGCAAAGTGGGTCAGTGAAAATAAATGCTGCTTGCATTAAACTGTGGACTATGATGCAGTTTCGTTTATTTCCAGAAACAGGGCAGCATAATGTATGGCTGTCGTTATAATTGAAGGACTGCATACATCTGAGGAGGCTGCTGTATCATCCACTACCTTTGCATGCATCTGCAATAAAACGAATTTAATGTGTTTAACCAACGATTAAAATTTATCCACATCAGCAACTTAATCTGGTTTCTATGAAGACAACCTGATTACCATGGAAACACCTCACCTTAAACCACAAATAGATAAACTCCTTATATAGAAGTAGATCATAATAACTTGGAACACGGCAAAGTTACTTTTTTTCAATGACTTAACTCCACAATTGTTTTTATTCTGTTTAGATTACATGTACATTGATAGTCTTAAGTGGTTTTTGTTTACTCTAAAATAAAATGTTAGGGGGAAAAGGTTTCTTAAAAATGCCCCCCTTCACACCTGGGAAGTGAAAAGAAAATGATGCATGATTCCCACCCCCCTTTAACAAATACAAAAAGTGTGGTGTGCAAAAGTACTCCTCTCTACTGAATACTTTGTGTAACCATCCATTGGGGCAGTTAAGCCTGCAAGTGTTTCATGGTCCGTCTCTACCAGTGTAGCATCTACATTCAATGGAATTTTCACTGTTCTTTGTAAACCATCTCAAGCTCTCGAGTTCTTCAGATCTTAGGTCTGGACTTTGACAGCACCATTCTAACAAATGAATCTGTTTTGTTTGAAATCATTCCATTGTAGCCTCAACTTTTCCATAAAGAACACATTTATAGATGACTATTCTAAAAATGTACAGTAAACAGATTCTACCAACTGAGCTGTGGATCTTTGCATCTCCTCCAGTTTCACCCTTGACCTCTTGGCACAATCTATGATCACAGCTTTGTAAGTTTAGGTGGACGACCTTGTCTTGGTAGGTTTACAGTTGTTCTGTACTCTTTCCGCTGAGGGGTACGACGGACAGCTTCAGCCCCGGACAACCTCTTCCTGGTTCTACACCAACCAGGCGAGAGAGGACGGGTTAAACGACGACAGGAATCTAATGAAAGCCTTCGATCTGGCTCCTAGGCCCCGCCTTCTTAATGCTTTGGCGGCTCTCCGCCCTGACTGGGGCAGGTAACGGTTGTGGCGACCAATCAAATCGACGTATTCACCCACGGCTCTGATTTTAGCCAATGGTAAACTGGAGCAGGCGGGGCTACGTTTAACTGACTTGAGAGGTTAACCAATAGCAGTGTTGCAGCAGGCAAGCGCAGCAGGTGCCGTGCAACGCTTCTTATATTTTCCCCACTTCGGCATCTTCCCGCTAAATTTATCCACCTGCTGCTAAAACTAGCATAATTTGTGGCGCTACTATCTATGTTGTAAACGTCCTGGCAGATGATGTTGGCTAATCAGTAATGAATAAAAGTTAAGGGAAACTTTGCTATGAACCAGTAATGGGTGGACATGTGTTTTAATAGGTTAAATCAAAAACCGCCAATCTGACTTCAAATGATCTCCACCCGCCCAAAGCAATTTTTACCCTCGAAATTAAAATGAAAACCACCCATTCTGGCAGCACTGGCTGTACCCAGATTGATTAAGAGAGCGCGTGAGCGCGAGGTAGTCTAAACGTGATGTCATCCCTATCACTCCGGTCGTACTTGCACCATAAAAATAAATACATTTGTGCAAGTAATTTAAAGAAATATGCCAGCATGTAAATGAGTTTACACAGAATGAAAACTCATAGCCCCAGTTGGGCTAAAAAATTTACTACCTCATCAGATGAGGTTTCCTACTTTTTACTACTTTTTAAAGGCTTTAATTTGGCCTAATTTTTTTAATCACCTTTTACTACCTTTTACTAACCCGGGGACACCCTGTAATGGAACAAAATGTGGAAGCTTCAAGGGGTTAAAAACTAATTTCCAAGCCACTTTTTCAAAAAATGAATTAAGGTTAACTAAATTGACTGTATTCCTTTTTCCACTATACGTCTAATTTCTACTAATTTCCATCAGTGTTCATTTATGCTGCGCTATTTGTGGCTTACTCTTCTTGTGGAATGTGTTGGTGTTTAGTAGGACAACTGCCAAGCCTGCAGTCTTCCTAAAGATTGTGTTGGTTTCAAACATGTCCAAAAAGATTTCTCTATAATAAATAGAGTACCACATTTTAATTAGACCTATGAAAAATTCTAATATTATTAGAATTGTGGGTTTTGATTAGCTGTAGTCAATTAATATACTTGTTACCATCTGTGTGTGCATGTGTGAGTTTAACTCAGAGGAACTTTCATATTTTACAGAAATAGAAACCAATCTTTGGCACAAAGTAATTTCATTTGCTGTGGGATTTATTTTAATCAGATCTGGAGTTTAATTTGTTGATAAGAGACCTTCCTTTTTTAAGTAATGAAGACTTAAATGCAGCACTGATGTGACTTCAGTTGTGATCCACCTACTGAATCTCTTAATCAGCTTAAGGTCCTTTTGGGAAATATGGCCCAGATATTGAAGTAGTCTGATTCATGAAAAACTCAGTGTGTGAATTAAAGTGTCCTTTTAGTTGTTAGACTCTATTTCCCATTAACAGCTCACCTCATCTGCATCAATTGATCTCCTTCTTCAGGTATTTCTTCATTACAGATGCCACGTCGCCCCCCTCACTCCCCTCTGCCTCCAGTCTTTCTCCTTGTGGTCGTTCAAATCTTCGTCGGGTCCTACTACCCTGGGAGCTTCCGCCTGATCCCCCCGAGCTGGACGACTCTGTCTCTGAGCTTTTCCTGCCGCGTGTGGAAGGCGGCAGCTCTCCAAAATGGACGCTCAGCGCCCTCCTGGTTCCCCTGATTGAGCTGGCTAGGCTGCTAGTGGATTGAGCTCTCCGGATGGCAGGAAGGATGTCTGAGGCCGTCTCATCGCAGCCACCAGTTAGACGACGGTTCTGGAACACCATTGGTTCTGACCCCAGAAGTCCCTCACCTCCATCTGCAGTTACGACACTCTCCATCATGCACCGCCGCAGGGGCTGGGGGGAACGCTGGAAGGGGTTAATCGCCGAGCGCAGGGATTCATCTTGGTCTTCCTCGGGTATGGATAGGGATGGAGGATGATGGCGAGCAGCAAGAGGAGATGACAAAGAGGAGAGGCGGGGCAGGGATGGGAGCGAGGGTGCCGAGCTGCCGGAGTTGAAGCGGGACAACTTTGCTCCAGCTGCAGATCCTTCCGAGTCGTTGGCAGAGATAGTGCAGTCAGCACGTGGCAGGAGAGGAGAGGGTGGTTTCAGGATGCTGTGACCAGGTCGGGGATCCTGGACGTCCGTCGGATCAAGAGAAAGAGCTAAAGATCTCCGCCTGAGAGTTGAGGCTCCGGTTGTTTGATAAATGGGAAGGGACACGGTGCTGCCACCTCCGTCAGCCACCTCAGTGCTTGCTCTACGTTTGCGAAGTCCATCCAGAAGCTCAGACAATGCTGAGGAGGATGGAGCTCGACTGAGATGCCTAGCTCCCACAGACCCTGCCTCAGAACCCTCATCTTCAGGGTCCAAACAAGAACTGCAAATGAATAACAGAAAGGAATCTATTAGTCTACCTAAAATTCAAATACCATGCTAGTTACTGAGTACCAAGTTTTTCCAGCATTCTTAAAGGTTTTACCTTTAAATGTGCTTAATCAATAAATTTGATTTGATTTGAAAATGAAAGACAGAAGTTGAAAAATGGAAAATGGAAAATAACTTGCAGGTTTTTTCCTGAATCTTTCAAGCAATCAAGCAATGAGTACAACTGAGCAGAGATGACATGAGGCACATTTGACAGGAAGGAGTAACTGTAAAATACGGGCTGGCTTTAATTTGAAAACACTGCTGTCTGTTTGTACAACTGTACGGTAGAAAATAATTTCCTTTCAAATACTTAATTTTCAAACACTAATATTAAAAGTTTGGCAAAAGTTTGGGCCTTCCTCTTTAAGTTATCACTAAATTACCCAAAGAATGTTGCTTACAGTCAAACTTGGTGGTGCTTAGAGAGAATTTCCTCTTAGATCAAAGACCGGATCTACAATTTGACTAATTTGTTGCAGTGATGAAAAACTACTTAAACCGTCTATTAAATGTAATGCATGTTCAAAAGAATACAATATGCACGTGAAATAAACATCTGAACTCCGAAAAGTTGATCAGTTTTATTTTATTTCAGCTTCAGTGAAAATTTTTCAGTTGAAGATTTGTCTTTATGCCTTTGTGGGTTTAAAAAGTTTCATTATATGCAGGCAAGCATACAATGAATTATGCACCCAGAAGATTTATGTTTACAAATATACAAATAACAGCGGCGGACTGAATCCCACCCCTCCATCACTGCATCTTTTCAGAAATCGCATAAAGATAAGATATAGGAAATATCAATGGTTTCTTCTCAAAATACTTTCAGGCCAAGATCAGAGATAGAAACGAACACTGCAGATGGACAAAGAGACCCAGGGCCACAGGTATAAGACCTTACCGTGCAAAGAGGATCAATGCTTGACCCCTAAAAGAGTTTGTGAATGGCCATCTCTGGCTGTGAGGTTTGAAAAATTTAAATATTATACCAAAACCTAAGCAATAAATAAGAGCGCAATTATCTCCGTTTTACAGTTTATTTTAATTCCCCGAGTGAGTGTATCAGGCTCTGAGAGTCCAACACACACACACTTCAAGGATCATAAGTGGCACTCTGTGCTGCAGGTACAAAACTCAAAACGTGCACAAGAGATTCTCCACTCTGTGCTCTCAGTGTATCCGTCTCCCCTGATAAACAATTTTGAAACTGAAATGTCCAACGCTGTACTTCTGTTAGCTTTGAACTGACATTAAACTCAATGCTAACATTCATCCAAAGGGAAGTGTTACTAATGCAAAACATAAAATCTGTCAATGTGCGTTGATCCGTTTGGCTTCTTTCAGGACCAGGACACAAAAAAAAACTACATGTTTAAATTTCAATTCAATTGTAAAAATACAAGTGAATTTTTAATACAAGGAAATATAGTTTTAAAGCAAATATATTTAATTATAACAAATTCAGCTTCTATTCAAGTCTATTTAAGTTTTTGCAAACTTATACTTTTTAAAATAATCCAATAATGTTCAGTTTACACAAGTAAAGATTGAGCCGGAGCAACTCAAATTTGACTTTTGAAGGCAAAAGTTTCTTCACCTAATAACTAAGCAGGTGTTAAAACCAAATATTAAAAGACATGTTCTGTATTCTTTTTTAAAAACAAGAAGTAAAGGGTTTTAGTCATAATTTTTTAGATAAAAAAAGTCATAATGATCCTACATGTTTGGAAGAAGAGGGTAACCATAAGGAAAGAGCAATAGAAGCCATGAGCCAAGCGTTTCTGTCTAAGGCAACATTTTGTCTAGTTTCAAATCTAGGCTTAAAACCTTCCTGTTTGATAAAGTTTATAGTTAGGAAGAGGTAGAGAAGACAGCCTAATCCGGTTGGGGAGGAATTCAGTCTTGACAGACGGTTCTCATTTGCTCTACCTTCTTCATGTCTCACTCTATAGGGTTAAGTTATTTAAGTTTTTCTATAGTTCTGCTGCTATAGGCTTAGACTGCTGGAGGACAATCTGACCACTTCTCTCTCTGCTACTTTCTTCCTTTGTCCAATCTACTTAGTTACTAAGTTTTCTCTTAGTGTTCTTCTCTCCATAGTAACCACACCTGGGCTGGCGTTCTGTTAGCTGAGACAGCTTCTTGGATGAGAACATGGGCTGAGATGCTTCCAGTGACGTTCTACAACTGCTGCTATAAACTCTTTTATTTCAGTATCCTTTGCTTCTATCTTAGTTTTCTGTCTCTTCAAATCCCCAGTCAGTCGTGGCAGATGGTTGCTTGTACTGAGCCTGGTTCTGCTGGAGGTTTCTTCCTGTTAAAGGGGAGTTTTTCCTCTCCACTGTCGCTACATGCATGCTCAGTATGAGGGATTTCTGTAAAGTTAACGACAACACAAGCCATTGTTTCTGTCTGCTGATTCCAGAGGAGTGAATGCTGCAAGTCAATGACTGGATGCAATCTGCTGGGGTTCCTTAGATTGGAAACTTTTTCAAATTGATTTGGTATAATGTATCTTTAATTTTAATTGATTTTTTGTGAAGTCCCTTGAGACGACACCTGTTGTAAATCGGCGCTATATAAATAAACTGATTCTTGATTCTTTTAATTCAAGCTCACATTTTCAATACAAAGAAGGATAAACTGTAATCTGAAGCAACACAACCTCAAACTGATTCTGGATGGGATCACTACTAAATATTTTAAATGAAAACTTTTTTTTAAATCCAGGAATTGTACAATGTGGACACATTTAGGTTGTAAAAACTTACCGGAAGCTATAGGTGCTCATTGTATCAGTGACTGATTGACGGCCATCTTGGCTGCTGTAGGGAGATCCACCTCCACGGGACCGAACGCCCTCCCCGACTTGCCTTGAGCCAACAGAACCAACACTGGACACAGAGTCACTGTAGGGTAAAAAATGACATCTTAACACTGGCTCCCATTCTGCTTTTACTGCAGACAGGAAAACATTATCAACAGCAATGCGCATGCAGGCACAATGATAAACCAATAATAAATATATGAACACAAATAAATGACGTCACTACAAGCCAGGCTTGGTTTGCAGTTAGAAATGCGTTTAATGTATAGATTTAGTTGACACTGTAAAATAAAAACAAGTGTCTATTCTTCCTGGTTACATAAAGCAATTAATATATTTGCCCACCTTACAAATTTCCTCTGTTTTTTGTTGTTGTTTTTTTGCAAGATCCACAAGCAAAATAAGTGCAAATCACAGCTTGTAATATTCAGAAACATCTGTGTCTAAACAAACTTGGCCTCGTGACAAAATGTAATTTTCCCTGAAACCAAGGATTGGTTTTGCCACACTTGGAGGCAACAGGTTTATAAGAACACTGAATGAGGTGCTAACATGGCTGTTCCTTTTTACTGAATCATGAACACTGACCTTAAAGGAAGAACCTGCTAGGTCTGGCATTGGATAACCATTTTTCCCCCTCAGAAAATGTATTTTTAGAAAAACTGCATTTTGCAATTACAAGTGTTTTCTTTTCCTGATCATAACATTTGTTGGATTATCTGAAACATTTAAGTATAACAAAAACAGAAGATATAGATAAGGGGCAAATGCTTCACAGCCCAACATATCTTTATTATTTGGGATGTTAAAATATCAACTGCGAGAAAAACATCCAATACGAACATTTTTTCTATATAAGCACATAGACTCTGAGCTGCCAAGCACAGTTCTTCCAGTTGCCTTCTCCTGCAGGATAATTATGGATTTTTGGGTTTAATTTCTGTAGATCAATTTTTGTATATAGAATATTAGTTGGAGTTGGGCTCACCAATGTCATCACATAGAAACAGGCCACATACAATTAGGTGTGCAAAAGAGATCTATCAATTCCTTTAAAATGAAACATGTTATGCTTTATATTTAACATTTCCATAAAGGAAATATATCAATCTACGATTAGATACTTGTTTTACAGATTCATTTAAAAGAAAAAAATCATGACAGCCAATCATATTCAGAGCTTGTAAACATAGCTGTAAACATTGTGTGTTTAACATTTTCTGCCAGTAATGGATTTTCCCTAACAAAGACGTTTCAAATCAAGCTGAGAATGTAATACACTGACTTGACCCATCAGTCCTTAATGACTTTAGACCAGTTGCTCTAATGAAGAATATATTTGTAGAAACCACGTAATAAAGGAATAATAGCAGCAATGCTATAATAGTAGACATTGTTTAGAAAAATGAGGCAGTGTTCAATAGTAGGCAAATGTTCCTTTGGTTTGTGGTGGCAAACTGATACAGAATTTGTGACCTGGGTTATACTGATATTCCACATCACGAAGGTCCCAAAAAAACTGTTGTTTCACACCTAAGTAATCAAACAAGCACAAATAAGGACTGTTTGCAGCCTGCTCATTGTGACTGAGTTGAAGACGCCACGATAAACCCGCTTTTACAAACGTATCGTCATCTGGACAAAAGTGGAAGTACTGTTAGGATTTGTGTTCTCTGATGTCTCCATTGCATTTACAACTATTCAGCATTATTTAGTTTGTCCAAAACTCCAAGACATAAGTGGAAGTGTCATCAATCACCTGGATCAAAGACTACTGGACAAACAGGCTACAATTTGTGAAACTAAAAAAGTGTGTGTCTAACCAGGAGATCAGAACCACAGGAGCACCACAAGGGACTGTACTTTCACAATATCTTTTCAGTCTGCACACCTCAGACCTTCAGCTTAAATTGGCATTTTGTTGTTTGCAGAAATACACAGATCACTCTGCAGTCATTGGATGTATCAGAGATGGACAAGGAGCTCAGCACAGAGAAGGCTTGGTGTGGACACAACCTTCTTATTTGAAATGTGAAATAAATGGAGGAGATGATTGCAGATTTCAAACAAATCAGGGCCAAGTCAAGTAGTATTTCTATAATGGGAGAAGAAGTGGCGGTGGTGGGGAAGTATAAAGACCTTGGTGTTGACCTGGACACCAGACTGAACATCTGACTTTGAAGCGTCTCATGTTTAAGGGCAGCAGTGTCAGAACAGGACCAGGCAAACAACAACAGATAAAGAAGATAATGTTTCTGCTATTTCAGCTTTGGAAGCTGCAGTTTCATTAAAATATTTTACAAAGGCTCCGTTAAAAAATCTTTAAATAGACACATTTTCCACAGATAATTTGGAGTTACAGTTCCCCACAAAAAAATCCACAAACGCGTTGATCTGTTGTTTGAAAATGTTGACTTTTTGGGACTTTTACTACTGCATCAAATGTAAAGCAGCTTTGGTTAGTACAATATTAAGATCAGTGTTATACATAAGAGTAATTTTAAAGTCAAGAATTATCCCTTAGCAGGTTTTTCTTTTCAAAGATATGAACATCCTAAAATGGTTCTTTCTAATTAAATATTACGTACTACATTTATGAGCAAACCCCTAAAGCACAAGCACACAGGCAGGCCTGTTTCCTTACAGGTCTCTTTTTCGAGTAAAGGACTCCTCTGCAGTTTGAATGCTGGATTTAGAAACACATTAGTTAAAGATTCAGTATAAATACATGGATTGGATGATGTAATCTGTGAGTTACCCTGTCTGAGTCTAACTACCTTTCTGTCTCACTCTCATCGCTCGATTCCACTTCCTCCAGAGCGGCCTGCAGATCAACAATGCGACGGATCGATGTCTCTAGGTCAGCCTGTAACGTCTGTCGGACGGCAGAGAGCTCTTCCACCTGCATTTCCTGTAAACAAATCAGATTAAAGGATGTAAGTAAACACGCGGGGCCCTTCAGCTGACCTTCAACTGCTCAGCCGTGTGATCTCATCCACTTGTAACCTGTTAAGACTCCAGGCTTCCAATCTACCACGACTATTACTTTCAGCAGAGCTCTCATAACGTCATCAGTCAAAGCCTGAGTGACCATTTTCTCACACACACGTATAATCCTATGTGTTCTCTTCCAGGTTTATCTAAAAAAAAAACTACACACCCTTACTGACACTGGAAAAACAAGAGAGACTGATTAATTCATCTTCATTTTTTTTCCTATCACCCCCTGTCACTCGCATCCCGTCACACACGCCTCCACACGCAAACGTGAGCCCCTTCACATGTGCAGACGCTTCAAAGCTTTCAAAGTTATTGGCTTTTTGGCTTTGAGGAGATGGGTGTGGGTGCCGCCGGTTGTCATAGAGACACATGAGTGCACGTGTGTGAGTGAGCATGTATGAGTGCGTGCGTGTCCGTAACCTTGAGGAGAGAATGAGAGTCAATCACAGAGAAAGCAGGATGAGGGAGAGATGAGGCTGAAGATTGGTTGCTCTGTAAGTGAGTGGAGGATGAATGTGCATGAATGTTTATCCATGAAACGTGTGTGTTAGAGCATCACTTACCTTGCAAGGATCATTTTCCCAACAAATATTACACAGTGGGGACCCACTGCTTATTATGAAGCCATCGCCTGGTGTTGTCTTTGAGTTAGAGGTTATTTTTAAAGTTAAGATGTGAATTGAATTTACTTTATATTTAGGGTGAGGGTCAGAGTGAGGCTACAGAAATGCATGACCATAATGCATGTGTGGTTATCAAAGATGTTTGTGTGTGAGAACCAAAGCAGTTGGTAGGTTCTTAAAGGGCAACTCCATGCATGTGAATAGCTTTTCACCAATAACGGAATAATTATTGAGCCCTTTCCTTTCATTAGAGGTTACTAAGAAATCTGCTGAGAGTGAAAGTGAGAAGCTGAATAGAACTGACATTTTCTCAAAACTAAATCATGTTATTTGGAAACCAAATGTTAGGGAGCCTGCAGTCTGTCTGACTTAAGTGATTCTACATTTAATAAAAATAAAAAAACTCAACATGCTGCCACGTGCTGCCACCCGTTTTTAGCAAGCCTTTTTATTTACCCATTCATATATAAAACACAAGCAACCAAATGCCACTATTGTCCCACCGTAAATAAAAGCCCACCAAGGTAACATAATAACAACCACAAAATCACAGCTGACAGCTCAGATGTTAAGAAGTTAAAATCTGTTTTTTGGTTAGAAACAAACACAAAAAGCTTTGTACATCTCACAGAGCTCCATTAAATCCATCGCATGAAAATTAAAGCACTATAATAAAACCAAAAACCCATAGAGGGAAGCTATGAGAGCATGGATCAGGGAAGAAACCAGTTCGCCCACGGCGAGTCCAGATGTGCACAGATCCGCAGGTCAGGTGACAAACTATTTGATGCAAAGTCCACAAATCTGGTTAATATAGAGCTGCAAGACGAACAACATTAGAGAAAGACAAGCTGGGAAAAGTACAATTTGTGTGGTACTGTATTACCAAGTATAGGGGACACAGCAAACATGTTGAAGAAGGTCCTCTACTCCAGGGCCAAAATATTGCTTTTTTGTAGATGTTTGCATCTCATACACAGCATAAGTATGTTTTAGACCCTGCAGTCAGAATAACAGGACACACTCAGAGCCGTCTCGTGCTATGTTTCAAAAGGAAACAAGCCTTTCACGATAATGGGCGCGCTTGTTTACGCACATGTCTATAAGGCTCGGAAAATCATCTCCAGTGACATTACAAGACAAACTTGAAGCTAAGTGAAAGGAAGCACTTGGGTGAGTGCGGAGATGCTGCTCTTTGTGCAATCAGTGCCGCTATGACCGCGCTCTCTGTAATGACAATGATGTTTTCTAAATGTCCCGGATAATAGAACAGCTGCTGTTTTTGTTAATGAGAACAGCAGAGGTGCAACTGCCTCGGAGGTGTGCTCCACTTGCTGTCTTTGCCTGAAGGAAGTGTTTCCAGCCTCTAATAAGTTACCTCATTGCTCGGGTAGCGTTCTCGGATAGGGGACTTTTTTTTTTGATAGCTAATTATTTGCCCAGGCATCACCAATCAATTCCGTACCTCCTGGTCCTCTGGGATTCAGCCTATTTGCGAGAAAAGAAGAACATAACACACTTCAGGGCTAGTATGACGTTTAAAAGTTTTTAAATTGATTGGATTTTGATATGCTGTTCCGTCTTTTCTCGTTAAATCCATATGATTAAAGTTTTAGAAATGTAGTTACATTTATTGATCGTTGGGGTAGAAATAATTCAGCAGCACTTGTAAAATAAGCAATGGGAATCATTGAACCATGTTTAACCGTCGGAGTGGATATCTCGAAATGATGCTACAAAAATATAGAGCTGGTTCCTAACCAGGTTTCTAGTTCAATGTCTATTCAGTTTTAACATCTGACTTTCTGCCAGATAATCTCCCAGAAGACAAAATTAATCAGGCTCTGAAATGGTTTTGTATTAGTGATACCTTTGCTGGTCCATTCAATTAGAATCATTGCCCAAAAAATGTTTCTGAATCTCTAAACACTGTAGACATCATAAAGCAAGCTGCACGTCTATGTGCAGCTTGCTTTTAATATTTGTTATTATCAAGAGATTGCTTCTTGGGATTGAGAGTAAACAGCTTTTTTATTGGTTGGTATTTTTTAGGAGTAGCATGGATAAACAAACAACTATCCGACCACTGGAACATCATTAGGTTTCAGGATCAGATCAACTGAAGTAGTCTGTGTAAAGTGTATGAGTGTGTCTGGGTTTCTGTTCAACTTTGTCCAACAAAAACCAATATAGTCTTTTTACACCTAAAATGTGACTTCCATTCACGGCTCACATAAGGCAGCCTGTTATGACATCCTTTGTTCTGACAATGTTGAAGGCAAACAAATGGATTTTAACATGTCACCTTGAAACCAAAATTGTAAAAGCTGGTCTGTGAAGCACAAAGATTTCTAAACTGTATATGACAGGACGTAAAAAATCAAACAGGAAATTAGAAAACAGGTTTTTCATTCACGCTGCGTACGAGACGTTTACCCCCTCACTAGCAGGTGCTGCATTTATGTATTTCTAAGTATTAAATCATTTAATGGATAAATGTACATTTTGACATTTTATTTGTGTTAATCTACCTGGAGGTGGTTTAAACCCAGGCTTGTTTAACTTTTATATTTAGTTGTCTAATCCATCTCTTCCTCTATTTAAAGTCACCTGGTCGTCAGCTAACTAGAAGGAACTGGAAATTATCTTATTGTATTATAAGTCAGTTAGTCAGTTCAGTCTCCTTGTTTATTACTTCTGATATGAACCCAAACCAATTTCTAATAGTGGAGCATTACAGTGTGTGTGTCATAATGCTTCACTGGTCGAAGTAAATCAAAAAAATAAATAAAAAACAACGTCGAACAAAGAAATATTTTCTTTTTTTGTGTTTTGTATTTGGCTTATTTGGAGCTCTGTAGAATCTTTTCCAATAACGCATAACTATCTAGTAATATTTTCAAACTTCCTGTAAACGTTTTTGTGAAACTTTTAACAGAAAAACAAAGCAGGCTGCTGATTGAGTGCTTTCTGGAAACCCTTCTATAAAAACGACCTATTTTCAAAATATTTAGATGAAAAATACATAGGTATAACTTGGATTTTTCTTTTCCCGTGCATCTATTTTGCAGTAGCGGCCATTTTTAAGCCCATTTTGACTTTGTCCTAAAGCCTTTCAATGAAGTTCAGTGATTTTTTATTTTTATTATTAAACTAACTTTTTCCAACACAATAGTGTTATTTCACCATTTTTACCTGTACTATAATGATTCGGTAAATAGGCAGATATATAAATTTTTTTATATATATCATCTTCAAATATTGGCTTGCAGCTTCCGATCTTAATTTTATAAACACTTTTTCAGACAAGACCCTGCAAAGTTGCTGGGCTTTTCCAAGTTCACTACGTCTGATAGGTTATATCTATGATGCATTTATGGAACACTATTTCTCCCAATTTTGCAGTATTTCCACTGCTGGTAACAGCTTAAAGCCATTCGAGGAAGAAATAGTTGGATTTCATTAACAACTGACTTGTGCATCTCTTAATTTTTGCTATGCTAAATGCTGGATCCAATAATTCTTAACTGATGATAATAAATACAAGTTCAGTGTCCACGGAGGTTCACTTAAAGCAAGTTAAAAAGAAAATTACATAATGCAATCAAAATCTGCCAGTGAAACTAGCACTTCTTTAAATCAATATTAAAGCTTTATTACCTAAAGAACAAGCTGCTATATGTTGCTGAAAAGCTACTTACGTTTGTTTTGTCCTATTTTAAGCTTAGATATTTAAAGTAGAAAGTTAAAATAATTGAAAACGTTAAAATGGGTGGTATATTTTATAAAGGTTCAGATTCCAGGCCACAAATACAGTTGGACATGAAGGCTTAAACACATGCAACCATTAATTAACGGCCTTACCAGGTAATTTACGCGCATTCAAGCGGTAACTTATTCATCACAGCCTAATTACATCATAGGTTTGGTCAGACAAAAGATCAAGCTCAAGTTGAAGGTATGCCATCAGAATTTAAATAGGTTAAGCCATTAGTCATCTCATTATTATTTTTTTTGTGACCATGCCTGCTCATTATCTACAATCAAGACAATCCAAAGCGGCTAGAGCTGTAAATCAGTCTCTTGTTTCCAAACAGGGTTTAAAGGTCATCTAACCTTGACACTGATCAGTGGGCTGAAAACCTAGTGTGAGCACAAATTACCAGCTCCATGCGTCTCCGGCCGCTATCCTGCTCTCTCTGGCTCAGCTCCTCCATCTCCAGCCTCATCTCCTGCATGCGCTGCTGGAAGTACCGGGCCTGTTCTCTCTCCCGAGCTTCAGCCTGGGCACTCTGCTCCAGCTCCTCTCCCAGACGAACCACACTGTCCCTCAAACGCAAAACCAGCACCTGCAAATCACACAGATGTGGACAAAAAGGAATTACAGCCATGCAGGGATTAGAACATCAGCCAGAGTGATGATTACTTGTTGGATTTAAAAAAATTCTTTTTCTGATCTCACCTCAAACCTCTTGACTTGGCCCTTCTGAAACTCCAATTTGTTTTCCAGGTCACACACCCGGGCCTCCTGTTTGCTGACTATGCTGCGCCCCACAGTGGACGACTCTAGGAACTGTAGCCTTGACACGCACTGCTGAAGCTGCATTGGGAAGATGTGGAGAGCAGGGTGAGCCGAGCATATTTAAATTCAACACAGACCTAAATGTGAGCAGTGCTGCAGCTTGCAGTAACATTAAGAATTGCAAGAAGGACGTTAAATGACCCAGAAAGCCATTATAATCTCAACTCCAGCACGTCCAGCGGCACATTCACTTCATAAACCCCTTAGTGATGTGTTTATTTTTAGCATGTCAAACAGATATTACCTCCTCTTGGAGCGAATGTCTCCGTTTCTTCACTTCCTCCAGCTCAGCTTGCAGGTCTCTGATCTGAGAGATATCACTGGAGGACTGATGGGGACAAAATGGGACTAAGACTTTTTGCTCGTTTCAGATTATTAATGATGTGACTAAATAGAAAAAAAGCTGAACATACCTGTGCAATAAGGGCTTTGTGCTTTTTCATGAGCTCATTTAGGTCATCCTGGTCCTCCTCGAGCCTCTTCAGTAGATCTATCTTCTCATGCTGTAGCAGGGCCAAATGTTCATCCACCTAAATTCACAACCAGAAGTATTATTAACAGGACAGGGCAATGACAACCCTTTAGCAAACCTATTGTTAAGATATATTTGTGAAACAAATAATTTAGGGAAGCAGGTCAGCTACCATGGTTTATTAAAATTCTTTGATTTTTCAACAAAAAAATAAAAAATAAAGCTGGAAAGAACTATTGTTTCCAACATAACTTAATGTAAGCTGAGAATTTATTTTATTTGGTTTCCACTTTTGTGTGTATGTGCTGGAAATCAAAATTTTTAATACAGCCAATGCATTGTTTTTGCTGATGTTAATGAATTTAAATAAAGAAATTCCTAACTACAGTACA
>JAVLVB010001250.1:0-17626 GCA_032876305.1 Orestias chungarensis
ATTTTTTAGTTTTGGACAAAAGGAAGCAGCAACTTACTGGACCTGAAGCAAAGCGATCTCGTTCTGCGTCTCCAGGTGTTCCTATAGACCTCCATTGGCCGCCATTTAATCCCAAAACCCCTCTTGGTGAGAATCGCACACATTTGTTAAACCAAAATCCAGGAATAGCAGAAAGAAAATTGACAGTAATCGTGTCTTTCTTTTACTGGCCAGGTAAGGAATTTGTGCATCCTGCAACTGGATTTTTCTGCAGTCTGTGCTCCGTTTTTTACTCGAACGAGAACACGGCCAAGGAAATCCACTGCAGCAGCCAGGAACACTACGACAACCTGCGGGTACGCACACACATGCTTCTCTATGAACGCCGACACACAAACATACAGCACTAATTCTGAGCTCTTTATTCCTGTCCTACAGAATTATTACCAGAGGCTTCAACAAGGTGACCAAGGCTCGCTCTCGGACTCATCAGCTTGAACTACAGATCATTTTCCTTAAAGGTCAACTTAGTTTTCAGGCACAGATGTGATGTGTAATTAAGCCATGATGGTTTCTCTGAGTTAAAACATTTAGTTTCTTTGTAATTTTATTTTCTCAACCTTGGTTTTTCTTCAGTTTTTGTGCCTTCTTGAGCTTAACTTATATGTTTCAAAGTTATGAGTGAAAAATATATGTTTTGTAAACTATGCAGCAAAACAGAAATATTAATTATTGCCAACTTAATACATTTTGCAATACACGTTAGACTGGATTCTGTTAAGATGATGGATCTATTCTACAATAAACAGTCTCATTACCATCAAGTTTTCTTCATTAATTTGTCACTCTGTGTGACAGGAGGGCATCAGTTTAATGTTGAAGTGTTTTCGGTTTTACTTAAACATGCAGGATTGATAAAGGCGCCAGAATAAAAAAACACTGCTGTAAGTTTTCTGTGTAAGTTTAATGTGTTGCCTAATTTCCTTACATTTATTTAAATCAGACAATTAAACTATATTTTCACATGTAAACAAATTATTGACATGCAATTATTAGATTCTGGGTACAGAATAAAGAAGCTGAATCCTTTTCTGTTGTGTAGTTACTTTAATCAACAAGAAAAGTTATAATTTATGTATTCCTCATTGTATAAAAACACACTCTTCATCAAAACTTGTGAGAGAGTTTTGGCTTTGAAGGACGTTTGTTTACGCCTGAAGCATAAAAACAATTTTTTTAAATTATTATTAAAGGTGCATTATGCTGCTTTTATCAGTGTTTCTACAGTATTTCAAATTCAGGATAAACTCTATGCTGTGCCCCGCCTATGTTCGTGCTTTTACGCTGAAGTTTAACAAACAGGAAATGCCAGTAGGTCACTTCCGTTTATCAACGACCAGAAAGAAAGGCAAATGGAGGACGCTAAAAATAAATCTTTAATCGACCTCTGGAGCTGTTTGCAATAATTGGGATATACCCGCTGTTACCGAGTGGTATGTAACGAATGTGTATGTAAAAAAAAATATATATTTAGATATATATATACAGATATATGTATATTTAAAATGGCGCCGGATGAGACGTCGCTGCTCTCGATTCTAAGGTTGACCGTTTGTGTCGCGTTCGAGTATTAGACGGAAATATTAGCATGAACTGAATGTTTAACCGGTGAAGTGTTGTCGCTACAATACACGTCCGGTTTTCCAGGTCAAAGACTGCTAACAGAAGCCGTTTTCGTTCCTGTTTCTGTTCCCTTTCCACTGAGCAGCTCTGTCCCTCGGATGGTTTCACCGGATGTTTCTGCCCCCAACCCCCTCTGGCTGCTGGAAAATCTCTCCAACCTCATAAGGATAACAAATGTTTCTCTTGCAAAGAAACAAAGCCTTACAAACCTTCACCACACACACTGAGTCACTTACATTTAAGTTTTTGTTTAAAAAAAAAAAAAGATTATAGTTGTAAAAGAGGTCATAGTTCATCCTGGGCTGCTAAAGTCACAACATATTTGCAGTCATTTTCAAGAATATTGCTTAAAAGTCCATTTCAGGTACTTTAAAACTTGGTGAAACAGATTATTGGGGCTTTGCATTAGCAAACCGAGCAACACCCAAAATGCAAAGTGCTACAATAACTGTATGTTGATTTGTTTTGAAGGTTTTGAACTTGCATTTGTCATGGTGTTGTCATATTTAGGTAGCTGGACAGACTCTTCTTTGGCAGCTGTTGCTCACACTAGACACTAATCACGTTGCTTAGAAATGGCCAGTGAGGAAAGAACATAATATCCTCTGGACTCATACGTTATATAGATTATTAGCACACAGCTGTTTGAAAGCCTTTAGTTTTGTTTAGTCGAGTACTTTTCCACATAGTTGATAAAAACATGACATTTCCAATAAAAATGTTACATCATAAAATTAAGTCATTTTTAATACAGATATTTTGGCTTGACGAAAAAAATTCCGTACCTGCTTAAAATTCATTTCCAAAGCTTAGTTTTAATTTGACAAACACACCTCATTCTTCTGCATATTCTAAATTATTGAATATTACTGTACTGTCATTACAGTCAAATGCAAAGTTTTTTTGTTGTTTTATATTAAAATCAGTAACTTGTGGTGTAACACTACAGCTGAAGGGGTAGACAAAGAAGATCCAGGATCTGTGTTTGTTCAGGGATCTGTGACTAAGAATTATTTTTTATAGTAAAATGTAGTTTAAAAAACCCTCAGATAAAGTACATATGAATACTTATTCCCCTTATTCATTCTTGATGGCTTTACCCCTCTATCCTTTCTCACTAATTAAGACCTGACCCAAGTTAATAGGCAGGGCCCCGAATAAATGTTGGATTTCATTCGTCCAAAAAGCTGACCCCCACACACTCGTTGGTGGGGTTTGTGGGAGCTTGCCACTGACGAGGGCAGCTCCATCTTTGCAGCTGGCTTTCCTGTATATGCCAACAATTTTCCCCTTGTCTGCGGCTGGCCTATGATCCTAACAACGAACTCCCGAGCTTCCCCACGTTATCACCTTTAGTGACTCCTGTGGCCTTTTGAAGATTGCCGACACCATGTCTCATCCCATGTGTAATCCGTTCGCTGGTAAGCAGATTCCTCCCCAGGCACCATATGGGATCGCCGGGGGACAAATGGAGCGTGACCCTCGGAGGCCATTGTCTCACCTTGGCTCTGGTTCCAGCATCGGCTCTTCTGGATCGTCTTCTCTCAATCGTGGACCCTCCGGGGGACATATCCCATCCCTTCTGTCTCTTCAAATAAACTGCAAACCTGAAAATAGAAGTAAGGTTCCAGTAAATGAGGACATGAACAAACATTTGGGCTTGCAGATTGGCAAAGGTAGGGAGCAGGCAATGCAGAATACTGCAAGCCAAAACTCCCAATTTCCCAAAGTCCAAATAGACTCGTTCCCTTCTCCGAACGTGGGGATGCCCTTGTATTCGACGTCTGCCGGGACTCCAGTGAACAGACCATCCTCTGTTAACAGAGGCAGAACTTCTTTTGACTGGGCCTCGGGAAAGGAGTTATCGAAAAAGCATCCATCCGCTTCATCCGGGTTTGGAGGCAGTGGTGACGGTGCGGTCCAAGCGTTTCCAAGTTTGGGTAATTACGTCCCTTCTGTGTTGGACAAATCTGCACCTTCTTGGGAGGCCAGTCACCCTATGTACACTTCAGAATCGGCTGTTAACATCCTCCAGCACTTTGGACTTCAGAAGGAAGATTTGGACCACCTAACCTTGTACCCTGAAGACCAGATCACGCCAGAGAACCTGCCGTTCATCCTGAGGAAAATCCAAATGGACAAGAAGCAGAGAGCTTCCACTTCAGGTCAGCCGAGACCCTACAGTGAAGCCCAACCCATCAGAAGTGTGAGTGAAATGGACCCGATGGTTTCCCCCAGGGGTCCAGTGTTGGGTCCAGATCAAGTAACTTCCACGGTTGTTAAACAAAGTAAAGTGATTGATTATGGACATACTTCAAAATCCGAGCTGTCCTCGTTTGGGCCACATCCCATGTCCAAAGTACCCCAAACTTATCCTTCAAAGACACCAGCACTACCTCACTATCCGTCCCGCAAACCCCAGCCGTCCAGCGCGTGCTGTAATTTGATACGTGGCGCTCACCCTCAGCGTCCCGGACTCGTGCTTTTCAGCAACGATCCTAAAGATGACCAGAGAAGATCTACTGGGCAACCCATGAAAGCAACTAAAAAGAAGAAAGTGAGTAAGACAAACTCTGGACAGACGCAGCAGCTCCAGATGTGTGACCCCAAAGGCCATCCTGCTCCACCAACTCCAGGGCCAAGCCAGATGGATGTCAGGAATCCTGCGAGGCCTTCCAGCCGTCTGCCAGCACCAGCCCTGATGGAAGACTACAGTGGAGCGCCAAGAATATTTCCTCATACCTGTACTCTTTGTAACAAAAACATTAACTTTATGAAGGTGAGTGGATGACTGCAGATTGCTCCCATAGAAATTACAAAATACTTGGTTTGATTAAATAAAAATAAAAAACTTAATTTGGGCAGCAATTGGTTAAAGCTGCTTGGAAAGAAGCATGCACTGTTTCACAAGGATTTTAATTAGGGCTGCAAAACATTTTGGGAATATGTCACATTAAACATATCACAGTGCAACATTTGTTAGTATAGTCTAATAGTTCTGGAGTTTTAATAAGGGATTTTCCTGTAGTTACAGTATTTAGCCAGTAGGTTTCTCACGGTTCAGAAAGCTCACTGTGGATATAAGTGACATTAATAAAAAGGCTAAAGATCACAGAGTAGGAAGCACAGATGAGAAGAGAAGATAAAAATGTGCAGCCCTGATTTTAAGTCTTGGTAGTTTATCTTAATGTAGCTAACTGCAGTTAGATAAAAAGCTACTTTGTAATTCAAGATTGAACTGTCTGATTATAGGGTCATTTTATGGATTGACTTGTCACAAAATAGTTTTTGTCTGGACTGATACGGATTTTTGTTAAGGATAAAACGATTGTTACCAGATAAGCCACGGCCGTATCACGACCACACAAGAAACGCTGAGGAGCCGATCCCCCAGTCACCTGATAAAAATGAGGGCGAACGTGGAAGAGCTGAAGAATCGAAGAGACTTCGCAAAACGTTTATTTGGCCATGGTTTTCTCCTAAGAAGTCAAGAGGAAACATTTTGCTTGTAATTTTTTTGGGGAAACTTCCCAAGCCCTGTTGGCGGACTTAAGGGGTCACATTTTAATCTTTTTTTTTTTCTCCATTACATCACAGTGGACATTTCTAATACTTGCCCTTTTTTTTTTTAAACCAACACATTTTTGTTTTAGTTAACAGTTTGTACTTTTAAAATGTAAAAGCTCTGGTTTTAAAACATCACTGGGGCCCTTTTGTATTGAGTTTGCATGTTCTCCCCATGCATGTATAGGTTTTCTATCGCCCATTGGTTTAAATGTGCGTTATTTTTTCTGTAATGAACCCATGACCTGTTCCTAGATTTACTACGTCTTGTCTCGTCCGATGGCTGCTGGAGTCACTCCTCCCCCGTCTCCTACATTGACAAATGGTGATAGATGATAGATCGATGGTTTTGTCCTCTTCCACACATCAGCCATCTCCTTCCTCGGCCGTAAAAGTTTCCGGTGGAGACGTCGACCCTTCGCTAGCCTCCGATTTTGACGACCAAAACGCAAAAGAGATGGACAAACCCGATATACAGATTTACTTTTTTACCTTGACAAAATGTAGAAAATATTGTTTTTGACCAAGATTTGTAACATTTCAATTAATTCAATGCTTTTACAATTCTGATGTGTATTTATTTTTTTTATTGCAAAAAATCTATTTTGATTATTGGTTGATGTCTTACCTTTTGGGAATTCAGAGATTTATGAAAACAAAAAAATATTTTAAAGATATCTAAAAGGTTTATTTTAGGTGTGCTAACAGGTATGGTGTTTAAAATATGTATTTTTTGTGGTTAGGATTGGGTCGCTCACGAGAACAGTCGCCTTCATTATGAGAACCGCAGACTGCTAAGGGAACGGTTAGTCTGGCTTTTTTTATTTATTTCTGTAGTCATTTGTGTTGTAGGATCAGGTTTTATTAATAGCTGAAGTTTCCGCCAGCCTGCCTCAATCTGCTGTTCTGACACACGATTAGCTACCTCAAGGTATTTAGTAAAAGAACAGAGAAATGCATGTTTCTCTGGTTATACCTGACCAAGTGTAGTTTTCACCTAATCTATAATCTCCTGTCTTAATTCTGCAGGCTCCTCTCTTATTTGGAGAGGTTTGCTGAAGTGCTAGCCAAATGTTGGCATATTTGGTTTATCCAAAAGCTATTTAACTAATTTAACGTCTTTGGTTCTACTTTGTCATCCAGATGGATTTCTTTCTTTGCAGAAAATGGACAAAAAGTTGTTGTACTTCCTGCTTGTATAACTTCTTTTTTTACCTCCTTTGAACGCTGTAAAATATATTGACCAGCATTTCAAGTGCTGTTTATTGGTGATACTTATTACCAGTGTGTCAGATCAGATTACATGTTGGAGACAAACCAGGACCTCTCTTTTAGGAAAAACATAAGGTTGGGATAAACGAAATGATCTGAATGTTCTGATTGTGATTTGAAGCTTTAGACAAAGTTGTGTTTTTAAAAAGTAACTTCTCAAATTGTGCAAACACGACTTACCATGGGACTTTGAGACATTACACCAGAGACAAGTTTGATAGAGTCCCACTCTTGGCAGTATTGGGGACTACAGCCACTGGTCAATATCCAAAATCCACGATTCTTTAACTGCCTCTGAAAACACTAAAACTGCATATTTTACAATGATGTCCACAAAAAAATCGGAGGAGTTTTAATTTTACTGGCATGTCTGATTTTCCGCAGATACCCTGAGTGGAATGGGAGCATCAAAGAGTACCTAAGGTAACGTTGGCTTACCCAGGCATGCATGATATATTTGTGTTAATATCTGTACTGGATGTTTTATTTGCATCTTGTTGCAGTTTGAGTGTGTGTTGGTGGAGGGGAAATGAATGGAAAAGAGAGGTTGGCCTTGTGGGTTGTTGTTTGGTCATGTAGTAATGATGCAGTGAGGGGTGGTGGGATGTTGAGTTAAAGTAGAGAAGCATATCTGTACATCCCTAATAGTTAAGACTCAGTCTTATTATGCTGTTCCCTATAGTATTACTTTACCTCTTCCCTACTTTGTAATATTTTTTTGCAGTACTCAACCTGGCCAGAATTTGCGGAACCGACACCAGAGATCTGTAAACGAGAATGAGTCTCGTTCGCTGAGCCCTCGCCGCCAACGCGGTTCAGAAGATAGTAAGGAAACACAGGGCAGAAGGGATAAACAGTATAGCCCTTTAATACCTTATAGTCCACAACACCATCATGCATCTGAAAGTAGAAGATCGCGACAAAGCAGCCGATCACAGTCGCCACAGACCTCCAGACACGCTCGCAGGTCCAAGAATGAAGCTTACGGTTTCTTGCAAGGTAAAACCCAAAATGTACAACATTGAAACGGTTGAATTATTCCCTTTAGGCCCAGCCCCCATAACTACGATCAACAGCGCTCGCGTTCAAGGAGCTACGAGAGACGATCTCCTCCCAGGAGGACTGAAGCCAAACAGTCCTCACCAAGGAGAAGTTATGAGTGCCGATCGTCCCCAGGAAGAAGTCACGAGAAACGCTCGTCACTGAGGGGAAGCCATGAAAGGTGGTCACCGGCAGAGAGATCCGTACCTCAGCGCAAGAGGTCCAGAAGTGTCGAAAGACTGGCGAAGAGACTCCTGGAAAAACCAGGTTTGTTTTACAGCAAATAATTTTAAGGCATTGCAATTAAGATTTGATATATTCACACTTTTAAATGACTAAACGTCTCTTTGTTCTTCCTAGTTGTTCAGTCTCTGTCCAAACAATCTGACCTGGAGGCCATGGTTAAAACTCTGGCCCCTGTCTTACTGGCTGAGCTGGCCAATTTAAAATCATCCACCTCTGCTGCCTCATCATCGTCCTCTTTATGGACGGAAAGGACATCTACCAAGTCATCAAAACCCACGTCTAGTCGACCGAAAGGCAGAGCGAGCACCACAGTGAAGGCTGCGGTCGGTTTTAATTTCGTAATAAGATGGCTTGTTTTCTCTCCAGTAGTTTATTAATTTATTCATCCTCTCTCTGTTCAGGCTGCCGGATCCATGTATCTCAGCACAGTAAATCTCTCTAGTGTTTTTTCCTCCATTTCCCACACCGACATGGTTGAAGCCATGGAGAAAATTGGAAAAGTAAAATCCGTGGTTCTGTACAGAAACACACTAAAGGTTGTTTTTTTGGGGGGGGGGGGGGTGTTGTGCAAGGTCTCTAAAAAAATAACAAAATAGATTTTTGAGATTAAAAGTTGTTTTTTGTCTCTCTAGGCATGTGTGTCTTTTGAGAAAGAAGAAGATGCGACGAAACTGCTGAACTTCCGAAGCTACAAAGTGAAAGGACGGCCCATCTGTGTTGACAGACCAGGGGTGCTTCACGTTCTCCTTAGCAACACCAACTTTATTCCCTCAGCAGCTTACTTACAGTGTGTTTGATGTATTTATAGGAGATCACTTCAAAGAAGCCTCTGCTGACAAAACAGCAGGTTCAAGAGAGGTAAGTTTTGCATCAGAACACCACTGACACTACTTTGTAAATGTATGCTCACTGTGTGCACAATTATTTGGCAAATCTTATTTTTGGGGGTTCATTTTGATCATCAAACACTACAGTACTCTACAATGTTACAAAAAACAATGAATGTTTTGAAATGTTGCCTTTCCTTGGAAAATACCCACATATGTGCGGTTATTGCCAACAATTATTTTGAAGAATCATTTAGGCACTCACTGAATAAGTGCCTTATGAGTTTTTATTTTCATGTCTTTGAGTAAGAATGATGAACAACCAAGTCAAAACTTTCACTCAACATTTTAAGAAACAAAACAAATGTGGGTGTTTTCTACAAACTAAAAAGTTGGTTAGGAAGTTTTACTCCATCTTTAACCCAAAAAAAGTCCAAAGAAGTTAATCTTTAATAATACCAACCCGTACCAAAACCCCACCGCCACCCTTCTGGCGACTGATTCCATGTTTGTGCAACAGTGCCGAGCATCTGGTCCATCAGGAGTTTTATTTCATTTCATCCATGAAAGCTGTGGAAAGATCAGACTTCGGATATTTCTTGGCCTTTTCTCGCCACTTCAGCTTGTATTGCTCAGTTGTTGTCTGTTTTCAGCCTTTACCGTACCTTGTTTCAGATGTCGGAACATCTTGTACTTTAAGTTACTACAGATGAACTGCAGTTATGAAATTTGACAGAAATTGAAGACAATGTATTTGTAAATGCTTCCTCCAGTATTGTTCTCGAATCCTTGGCACGTCATGTGTGTTTATGTCTTAAATTTTTCTCGGGTCGATGATGATGTTTAATCACACTTGGAAAATCTAAGCAATTTCTAGAGTGCTTCCTTCAAGAGACCTTAGGTTTGATGAATCTTTTTTTGTTCATTTTGCCTAAAGAAAATAAGCTGCCTAATAATTATGCAGACTTTGATATAGAGTGCTGGCCTCCGTAGACCAAACCCTTCCTTATCACACAGATAAACCTAATCTGCTGAATGTTTTAGCCATTAATCGTTCAGGTTTATATGGCTTGAGTAATGAAAATATGCATCAAAATGAACTCAACAATATTTTTCTCCTCTTCACAGGATGTTTGGTACTTCCAAATCTCAAACTGCTAAATTGTCATCCACTGGGACACTTAAAAAGCCTTTATCATATGAGCGTAAAAACACCACATCAGGCAGACTGGTCACAAAAGCAAAGGTCTTGGTTTCCAAAGCAAAAAATGCGTCAACCAAGCAGGTGACGAAAACTGTCAACAAAGCCGGTGTAAATGGGAACGGTGCTGGAAAATCGGCTGGTTTGAAAAGAGCAGCATATATGGTCCCAAAATCCATGAAGAAAAAGAAGCCTGCTAGTGTACCTGTTAAAAAAACTGTGAGAAACACAAAACCTGGGAAGGATGATGTTAAATCCAAAGAGGCACCAAAAAAGGCGTCTGAGTCAAAAACGACTGCTGTAGGAAAAATGTCCACTTCCAAATCACCCATGACATTCAAAACTCCATCAGCAAATCAGAAAAATAAAGTGTCACCCTCAGAGTCCACTAACGAGGACTGGAAGAGCAAAACCGATTCTGTGGAAAGGCAAAAACAACAGCCTAAGAAGACAAACGCACAGAAAGGTTAGTTTTTGCTTTAACGAGCTAAATATTACTTAGTTCTTCAATATCTGGAGAGAGTTGGGATGAGTTAGACCCTCTAAAATCTTTATTGCTCTTATGTTGATTTTAAAGTGGGCCAAATTACCCAAACAGTCAGAATGATGATTAAAAAAAACATGATATGCTGAGGCTTTACAGCTCTAAACTAAATTGGGGGTTTATAATTTCCAATATTTTTACATCTACTACTGTTGATAAAGAACAAATTTTTTATTGCATGCTGGGCAAGCTCCAGGGCCTTCTTTAATAATATTAATGTAGGCCTAGCATTGGAAAAGCATCACGTTTTTCCATGAGGTCATATTAGTTTTAAATTGGTCTATATTTCACTTTAACCTACTAATCTATTTTACAGGTTCTGTCCAGACTGGAAGTTGTAAGTCATCAATGGTAAGTTTCCACAAGTTTTATACCACCCAACAACTGTGCTGCATCCGTGCTATTTTAAAATTGTAAAAAAATGTTTATCTAAATAGGCAAAGGCTTTGCTTCAGAGATTTGTCAAGATATTACCGGTCTTCAATGGTTTAAAACTTGTTTAAAAATGTTCTGCTTTAAGCCGTGGAAGTGTCAGCACCTGTTTTAGTGTTCTTTTATTATTTTATAGTTAAAACTCAAAACCTTTCTGTCTAGACTCCTTCTGAGAAACCCCAAACGAGTTCTTCAGTTTCTCACACGCCTAAAGGCCTGGTTGCTGAACCTGCCACTGCAACATCAGCCGGTGGTCTTGGTAAACATCCTCCTGAAGTTCCCCATAAAGATGACGACAATAAGGATGTATCAACAGAAGCTCAGAAGCACAGGATGACTAAAGAAGTCACGCCTGAAAGCAAGAACAAAGAGGTAATAATGGTGTTAAACCCTGTTCAGAATGTTATATTCTACCTAATTTCAAAGAAGGGGTTCATTTTATTTTGCGCTGTGAGGGAGGACAGTTCATAAATACTATTACTTAAACCTCAACAATCTGTTAACTATGGAAAATTGGTTTTCAAGGTTTAATTTGTGTTTTTTAGAGTGGCGCCAGAAGCACGACGTCGTCTGAAGCCGCAAAACAGGAAAACACACGACGTACAAATGTAAGTTTGAGCTTTTGGTTCTCCTCTTCTTATTCTGTTTTTGTACATAAGACAAGATTCTGCCACTATTTAAAAATTTCCTTTGATTTTCTGTTTAAATATTTTTGTTAGATTAGAACCGTTGTTTAAAAATCTAACTAAATTAAAATTTAACTGACATTTTATCTCCTTCCAGGATGAAAATAAGGATGAGTGTGTTTCTTTAGGACGATTTGATGAGCTTGACTTTAGCTCTGAAGATTTTGTGACAGTAGATCAGGTGAATGAAGACCTAAAAAATCTTCCCTTGTCTTCTCAGCCAACGACCAGAGAGGAAAAAGAGAGTTCTGGTGCCCCACAGACCTCGACAAGGTCAACCCCCTCCCTGTCTAAAACCTTAGTAGAGAGCTCCTCTTCTTGTCACACTTCTTCTCCAGCAGGCAAACAAAAAAGCTTTTCCGAGCCCAAGAAATCTGAAACACGAAGCTCATCTTTCAGTAGTTATTCTTCCTCCTCATCCTCAAAGTCAGTGAAAACTCTATCTTCCTCTGGTCAGAACGCTCAGTCAAACAAGATGAAAACGTCTAGCGCATCATCAGTACATTCATCCTTAGTAGACACTCAGCAGGAAAGAAAACCAACAGAGAACACGAAGGCAACGACTGACCACCATGTGGCAGCAGAGAATTGTCCTGCAAAAAGGACAAAAACATCTGACGAGAATCAGACCGCAGAGAGACGGAGCCCTGAGACAGATGTTAAAGATGGAACCATCAAAGAGATGAAAAACAGCGAGGACAGGGAGGAGAAAAACAAAACAGATGGGAAAAACACAGAGAAGAGAGGGAGCATTGACAATAAACAAACCCCTAAATCCCCTAATGAAAAATCGGATGAACAGATCAAACATGTTACAGAAAATCTTAATAAGGACAAGGCCCAGTCAGATAAATGCCATGACATGGAAATAGACGAGTCTACCAAGCTGCAGGACCATAAACTGAAAGACCAGGTCGCTGCATCTGATGATGGAGATGAAGGTCTCACAGTGATAAAGGATTCTGATAAGGATGAGACTGAAGAACGATTATCGGTCAGAGGTACTGACAGAAATCAAATGACAAGTGAAGATACCAAACAAACTCCAGCAGCCAGTGATGTTGAAACAAATGGAAAAACAATGGTTGACATGCTGTTACCAGAAGATGACTGTGGAAACTCGAAAGATGTTAGTCAAATCTCTAAAGAAGACCAGCCTCTGGAAAATAATAACAGCAAAGACACTGTAGAAGAGGATAAACTAGAAGTTCCCATTGACCTGCTGTCTAAAGGAGAGGTAGAACCTAAAAATGAAGATGTCTACCATGCCATGGATTCAGCAGATCAGGTAACAACAACTGAGGCAGCGTTAGAAACTGAGAATAAAGAATCTATGAGGACTTCTGGAGATGAAAGACCGTCCAATAAAGCTCATTCAAGGAGCAGAAAATCTAAAAGTGAAGAGAACAAAAAATCCCCAAAGCAACAGGACAACACAGTTGGGAAGGTTGCCACGCGAACGAAGGAGAGCAACACAGAAGAAGGAGAAAACAGTGTAGTTGATTCTGAGGGGATGGTCTATGAGGTTGTCGATTCCACTCAAGACGATACTCTTCAAAAGACCTCAACGACAGAGAATTCTAGTAGGAGACGAACAACTAGGGGAAACAAAAAAGACGAGAATACGTCAACTTCTGTAGAAGAACTTGGCAAAGAAGAGGAAATGTTCCCAGTTGTAGACTCTGTCGAAGAGAAGAGTCCCAGTGACAAGCCCTTGGTGACGAGATCTGCTAGAGGAAGAAGAGCAAAGAAGGTTGAAGAAAATATTCCAACAAAGGAAGACAAGACTCCTACTCGAAGAAGACGCACCCCAGTCAGAGATTCCAAGGAACAGGTTGGAGAGAAAACTTCAAAGATGGATGTTTGTGTTCCTACACCAACAAAGAAGGATAATGCTGTTTCAACAAATACTAGTGATGGGGATGCCAGCTTTGAGCAAGTGGATGCTATTAGGGATGACCAACCAACAACACAGAGACCAAGAAGAGGAAGACCAAGGAAAGACAATAAAACAAGTAAAAAACAAACCAATAAGGAGGAAGAATCTGATTATCAGATATTAGATTCTCTGGGAGATCAAGAAACAAATGCTACAGTAGCATCCAGTGTGCAGAAGGAAAGGGGGACAGAAGATAAAATAGCTGCAAATGTCAACATGGTTTCCTCACTTACAGGAGATCTACTACCAGCTATTGGAAAGGAGGATGATAACGTACAAGGGGCTGAAGAGAATCCCCCTGCTGAAGGGTCAGAAAAGAAAAGTACACCTAAAACAGGTTCCAAAAAGGAAGAGGAGTCTTCCATAAACGAGCCCAATAATGATGTTCATACTTTTGAGAAGAAGAAAGAGTCACCAAAGACAAATAACACAACAATGGCAACAGATGTCTTAATAAACCTGCATCAAGTGTGTGCAGAGGGGGGAAATAATCCTGATGCTCCTACAAAAACAGAAAAGGAACAGGAGTATAGAAGAATGACGGAAGGAGCAGAGAGTGAAAAAATGCAGAATAATGAAAATAATAATATGGACGTTGCTACTAATAAGTTTGTGATTCCTCATGAGAAAGAGAAGGAAGTTACGGAGACTCTGATATACAACAGGGAGACCTCAGAGCAGGGACCTCGAGAGGTTGTTGGTGGTAATTTGATTGCCGAAATGGAAGAGGACCGACAGGAAACGTTCGATGGCCGGCAGTCAATGGACCCTCTAAAGCCAGAGGTGCGGTTAGACTACCAACCTTTCCAGGTTGAAGTAGAAACTATTGCTTAAATCTCAACCTCTCTTTTTTCCTTTTAGAGTTTGTCAGGTCAAGATCCAAATGATGACGACAAAGCACATGAAGAGAATACGACACAAACATCCAGCTCCTCCAAACGTAAAAACGACGATAACGAAGGTTTGTTCTAGGAGACATTTTAAAAGATATTTTTAGCTGCAAAGAAAAACAAACTTATAAATGGCTGTAATAAACAAAAAGTGGTCAAATAAGTTTTCTACATCAAGGCTTATTTAACAAATGTGTTTCCTTCTCACATTCAGCTCTTACTGGTTTATGGACAATCTGAAAGCCAGCTCATTCAAGCTTAAAAATATGATGTTAAAAATATGGACAATATTGGAACATTATTTAGGGGTTTAGGCCAATTTAGACCGATCCAGAAGCCTGTTTTGGGGCGGTAGATTAAAGTCTTTTACAGATTGACTGTAACAAACCTGTGTGCCATGGTCAAATAAGGGGAAGGTTAAATTACACTGAAGTCTTTTTTAAAAATGCAGAGAGTGAATTTGCATTAAAAGCTAAACCGGCTTGTGTAAATTGTTTAAAATTTGGAACGATTGCCGCCGAACTTTATCTGACACCAGATTTTGAAGGGTTTTCAGGGTGTGTGTTTCTAACCTGTGTTTATATTCATATTAAAAGGGTAGTTCTAGTCAAATATGGCATTTTTTGAGCTTTTCAAAATCAGGGAAAGTTGTATGAATCAGTTTTCAATCTAGCCCAGGTTTAACTGAAAAAACTTTGCTTATATAGAACGAGATGTAGTTGAGAAATGGTTTTCAAGAGCTTTGTTCCTCTTTAGATGTTGAAGAAAGGAAGCAGAAGCTTTCTGGACCTAAAGCAAAGCGATCGCGTTCCCAGTCTCCAAGTGTCCCCACGGATTTCCTGCTGCCGCCATTTAACCCCGAAAGCCCTCTTGGTGAGAAATCCTCCAACAGTCCTTTTTAATTTGAAGTTCATTATAATAATATTGGTTTTTCTTTGTCTACTCTTCTCCAGGAGAGGAATTTATTGTTCCCAAGTCTGGATTTTTCTGTAATTTGTGCTCTATATTTTATTTAAATGAGAGCACCGCCAAGAGAATCCACTGCAGCAGCCAGAAACACTACGACAACCTGCAAGTACGCACAGAGGAGTTAAGAAAAAATCCCTCCTAAAGAAAACTCTTGGCTTGGTCTCTTAGTTTATTCTCTTTTCTTTTTCAGAAACATTACAAGAAGCTACAGTGGAAAACCTCTGGAACAGCTTAGGACTTTCCCCCGAATGATCAAGCTGTTGATGCTGGTTTACGATGTCAAACCACCCAGACGTTTCCACTCCCACTGATGCAGAATTAGCCATGATGGGATCAGCCACCGAGGAAAATTATGACTTTTTTTTTTTTAAATACCTTCCTTACTAAATCTTTTAGACTTTTGAGTTTCTTTGCTTTTAGATGTATACATTTATGAAGAGCTGCAAACACTGACAGACTCACCTTAAGTGGGAAACAAGCCAACAAAGAGAGCAGCAGGGTTTCTACCCTTTCTGAAAAACATCAGAAACATCTTTGTATTTTCAGACTCTGTTAACACTGTTGCTTAAATGCAATGTCCTTCGTTTTCGGAGCCCTTATTCTCTTCTTGACTTTTTTTTTTCATCACAGTTGTTTTTTTATTCTTCTTTTCCTTCTTTATTTCCTTCATTCACATTTTCTGTTTTGTCCACATTTCTTCCTTCCTGGCTTTTTTCCTTTGTTGTACCCTTAATAGCTTCTGTGTGAAATATCCTCATTTCTTTTCCTCCTTCCATCCTTCGGTTTCTTTATGTTGTCTCTTTTCATATTTAAATGTTTGCTTCTGTAGAAATCCTGGCCTAAGATCCATAAAGCAGTTAAAAAAAACTTTTAAATGTGCCTAAAAATAAAAGAGTGAGAACTACAGAGAGGTTTAGATTAAAAGTTTTGTGTGAATAATGTTTAGAAGCCCTAAACAAAGGTACCAAAATAATATTCATATTTGACAATAAATGACAGACTTAATGAAAGTTTTTCACCAAATGTTTTCATGATGATTTCTAAAAATGTTCTGGGCATAATTCTGTAGAGACGAGGTTTGAGGATTCACTTTTTGTTCATGCTATAATTTCTCTATTCAGATAAGGATCCATTGTTTGCATCTTTTGTTTGATTTAAAAATTTTTTGTTACACACGCAGCATAAATAAAGTTTTATCAAACTCATATTTGGATTCTTTTAGGCTTTATTAGTTTTTATGAATGAATGAGTAATTATTGCACATTGAATTAGTTACTGTTCTTTGATATCTGAAGTAATTAATAAACGCAAAGGTAATGTTAAAACTGTAGTGATGTATATGCAGTGTAAATATCTAGAGTTGGTTGTTATTAAAGCTGCATTAAACTGGTGCCTTCATGTCTGTTTGATTGTCGCTTTCCATATTTTCAGATTAGTAATTGGCCGTTCAGTTGATCGTCGCTGATACATGTACACCCAGCTCTGCCTTTCTGAGCATTTGAACTTTTAGCTACACCAATCCGCCATAGATTTTACCGGTGGATTAAAATCAGTTCTAGAAGTGGTTTGTAACTTAAACAACATTTATGCCTAACAAAGACACCACTGGTGCAAACCTTAGATAATTTGCTACTCAGATGTCACATGGTTACCTAGTCATTACATTCTAAGCTCTGCAGCCTCTCTGTCTGCACTGGTGAATGCAGAAAGTGAATGACATGCGGGATACGGGCGTGTCTTCTATTTAAGTGGATCAGTCCACTTATAAATGTTTCCTAGAAGTTAATTTAGCCTCTGACTTCTCAGTTTACAAGTTAAAAGACTGTTGGAAATCATCCCTAAAAAAATCCCTTTGTTTTGGTGTATAACGGCTGATTAACACTGTAATGTTTGACGTGTACTGAGACTGTTAGTCTGTTTTACAGACCCTGCACTGACATCTTCCTAAATGTCATGGGTTTGCTGAGATCAATCCTAATCTGGAGCTCTGTAACTGTCCCACCTTGACCCATTTTTACTTATTTTAATACCAGTTACCAATTATAGTTTTCTCCTGCACAAATGAACCTTTGATAATGGAGAAAACATGACTAACACGTGGCCAAACATTTTTATCTGGGGAAATTTATTGGTTGGAGCACCAACCAGAAATCCAAAAGTGAATGCAGCAAAAGCCTCGCGTTTCAATGTGGACACAAACTTTTTTTATGTTACATATTAAGAGTTGTGAGAACTACTGGTCTCATGGTGCTTCAGTGTTTTTGAAAGACATCGCCAGTTATTATACCCCGCCACAAGGCATGTGTTAGGAATTTAAGCTTCACCAAAAAGCTTACATACAAAACCAAAGACT
>JAVLVB010001251.1:0-14644 GCA_032876305.1 Orestias chungarensis
GCTTTCTGTCTTTTCAAACCCCCAGTCGGTCGTGGCAGATGGCTGCTTGTACTGAGCCTGGTTCTGCTGGAGGTTTCTTCCTGTTAAAGGGGAGTTTTTCCTCTCCACTGTCGCTACATGCATGCTCAGTATGAGGGATTGCTGTAAAGTCAACAACAACACAAGCCATTGTTTCTGCCTGCTGATTCCAGAGGAGTGATTTCTGCAAGTCAATGACTCGATGCAATCTGCTGGGGTTCCTTAGATTGGAAACTTTTTCAAATTGATTTGTTAGAATGTGTCCTTGATTTTAACTGATTTTTGTGAAGTGCCGTGAGACGACACCTGTTGTAAATTGGCGCTATATAAATAAACTGATTCTTGATTCTTCTTGGTTTATGTTTTTCGTATGTGACTTTTCGGGTTAACGCCAAGTGGGCTATAAATATATGTAAATTATATATACATACATATATATACATATATATATATATATATATATTTATATATATATATATATATATATATATTGCATCTTTTGCAATCTATCCAACCTATTTTACACACCTATTATCACATACCAGAATATTCTACTATTGTTACAGTCGGTCATGGCAGATGGCTGCTTGTACTGAGCCTGGTTCTGCTGGAGGTTTCTACCTGTTAAAGGGGAGTTTTTCCTTTCCACTGTCGCTACATGCATGCTCAGTATGAGGGATTGCTGTAAAGTCAACGACAACACAAGCCATTGTTTTGGTCTACTGATTCCAGAGAAGTGAATGCTGCAAGTCAATGCCTCGATGCACTCTCTTTGGGGTCCTTAGATTGGAAACTTTTTCAAATTGATTTGTTATGATGTATCTATGATTTTAATTGATTTTCTGTGAAGTGCGTTGAGACGACACCTGTTGTAAATTGGTGCTATATGAATAAATTGATTCTTCTTGATTCTTGTTTGTAATCAAACGATTGATTGAAGAAACTATTAAATGTTAAGTTCTTGAAACATAAATATCTCGACTTTTCATGCCAGAAACATAATTTTTGAGTTGGCGTAATTAGTAAATCTAATTTAATGATAATTTAAAATTACGCTTAACATGAACTCAAAATATATATATAGTGACATACTAAAATTTTTTAGTTATGTTGTTGAATATTTCTCTCTGTTGCTGATTTGCTGTTATGTATCCCAGATTTGTGTATTTGTGTATTCCAACCTTGGATTTACTGTAGGTTGGGGTTCATTAGTATTCCCCGGTATGATAATGTGCCACTGAGGCAGTTGATTTTTTACATGATTTGACTATGTAAAACTCTAACTTAGACACTTATTATTGTGTAAAATCGTTATAATCTTAGTACTATTGCATTAACAGCAGTAAAGTTACTGTATATTACAACTTCAGAAGTTACAGTAGGTCTAATAGGTGGCCTTTTATTTGGAATTTGCTATAAGTGTGTGTGCGCACGCGCCAAATGGGTTTTGCTTGTGCCCATGCATTTAGGTGTGGGTGTGAACATGTATGTGTGGGAGCATGCATGTGTGGCAAGCCTAGGGTGGCCTGGTTACATGACTGACTCCTGACCTGAAGAAATCAGCTAGTCTGGCCCTGGCCAAAGGCATTGCTTAATCAGACACGCAAATGGCATTTGAAACGTTCGCATATATTCCTGCAATAGAAAAGGTTTTGTTCAAACTCTCTACAGAGCAGCATGATGGAGCCTAGGACCTGGTTGGTTCTCCCTATGGCCTTTGGCCATGTTTGAATTTATGGAAATAGCCCATGACACCATATACTGATAGATCTGTAGTCTGTCAACAAACTAAGGGTGTATGTTTACATAACATAGTCAAAGGCTGCCAGGTACTTTTTATGTATTTACCCTTTGCACTTACTTAAAACCTTACAACAATGTAGTTTATCTGTATTTTCCCCATGTAATTTGAAAAAAAGGACCTGTTGTTAAATAGTAAATAAAACATTTGTTCACATAAATGCTTAGAAAATATAATTTCAGAATACATTTAAAAAAATCAAGTACTTTTATTTTTAAGAAAAACTTTATATTTATGTAAAACCTTACTCAGTTTGGTGATATGTCTGTTTTATAATAATTTACATTTTTACCCAAAGATTGCCTTTGGACAACAGTAGGAACTTAATTGGTAGTAAAGGTAATTCAAGAGCTTCACATTTAGACTCTCTAAAACTGAGAAAAAAAAATCTAGCAGGTTTATTTTATTTTATTAGACACAAAAACATTACAAGCTTCAGTTATGTGTGTACATTTAACTGCTTATGACCAAGGATATCAAATGTAAACGAAACCCTCCCTGTATGGATTTAAGTTTTCTTTCCTTTCATCTACTTCTTAAAGATCTCCCCATCAGGCTGTTCTTGCCACTTCATCTTGGTTCCATTCTTCTCTAACATGTCCTGAAGCTGGATGGCGTAAAAAGACCTGTCTTAATTTTGATCGAACAGCGTTCAAAAGATTTTCCTGATTTTGAATTTTACACTTCACCTTTTTAAGGAGGATTGTCCTCAGAACCACATTGTTCAAATCGACAGAGCCATCCGTCTTCAGTCTCAGCTTCACGAAACGTTTGATTTCTACTTAAAGATGAAATTGCAAAGCAAAAAAATAAACAAAACTTATATGTTTCTAAATACTCTTCATTAAATTAGTAAATTGCAAAAGCATGAAATTGTACCAAGCTTCTAGCGCAGACATCTACATTTAGAAAAAATTAATCTACAAATAACTTTATGTTGATAAAAAGTGTTTGTAAAATTGTCAGCCAAAATCTATAGATCTAAAAATTGAGATAATCTGCCAATGGAACAATATTTTTTTTTGTCTACTGTGGAATGATAATCATTTATATTCATGTTTCTTACATATATTCATGTTTCTTTTAGGTATTCATGTTTCTTTTAATACTAGAAGTGTGTGCATATAACAAGAAGGTATACATTGTCTGACAAGGCCTGTTTATTCTCTCTCTGGAAGCTGGATCAAGGTGGCCTGAGAAGCAGGCTATCAGTCGATTCCTGTCAGTTAAAGAAGGTGAAACACAGGGCAAAGCTGCACTCCTTTTTCCTTCTTATCGCAGATTGAACGGGGTCAGCAAACGGGGTCACCGAGGCGCGGGATACTGTGTGAATAGAAACAAGTTCGTGAATTAGAGTCACCAAAGGCCGTCAGCTAATTGTACACTCTGGTATGGACGCATGAATGCATGTTTGTATGAATGATAATTATCTCCGCCTGGCTCTGAACAACTGAAATATGACAGCTCAGCTTCGGTGTCAGAAGCGGCAGATGATGACCAAAACATCACCAAACGTATAAAATTCTGGTGTCTGTGTACACTGCAGTGTGTGCTTGGAACTCACACTGACACGCTGCTGACTGAAGTGTGAGCTTTGCCAGAATTCAGTTAAAACATAACCTGATCTCGATAGTATCAGGCTCTAGAAAACACTATTACATAAATGGTCTGACTCCGTAATATACAGACCTGTTAGTTAATATAATAACTTGATCTCGGGATGAAGATTGGGTATTTAGAAAAACTATTATTAATATTAAATCTGATTCCGCAGACAATCAGACTCTTATGAACTGTTCCTCGTCAGACGTTTAATCACCTTTGATAATATTTATATGAGCTGACGCGGTACAGACCTACAGAATAATATACATGACACATAGTTAAACGCAAAATATACAGACATACAGAATAAAATACATGACACATAGTTAAAGGCAAACTATAAAATGGAAGGTGAATTTGACCGAGAAAAGATGATGATGGCTGGGGTTTGTGGCGGACGATCGCAGTGAAAGTGTAATAAAAACTGCGGTGTCAGAGAAGGAACAGCAGAAAGTTGTAGGAAAGATGAGAAGGAAGATAAAAAAAGAGGTTAAAGAGCAGGGGAAGACTATGGAGGAACAGACCTCACTGGGAACATTTTGCTGGGATAGAGCGCGGGCTGCGGAGAAATTAAAGGACCAGGCAAGTGAGAAAGAAAAAGAAGCAGGTTGGCTTAAAAGGTCAGGTTGGAAGGATAAACAGGAAAATAATACAGAAATAGAGCGGCAGTGGTCATAATGGGCACTGTGGTGGCAGAGCACCCGCCACATGATGAGAGATGGAAAAGAGCAGCAGAAAGTGGTGTTGGGAGAAAGCGCACGCAGCAGAAAGCAGGTGTAAGTCCGACAATTTGGTGACTCCGACGTGATGCAGATCGGTTGTCACAGCGGACTTTAGGATCGAACCATTTGTTCATTCATCCGGGGCCCCAAACGAATAAGGTGAGCAGAAACCTATTTAATTAAATTCTGCATATTGAGCATGATGAAAAAGGATGAATGAATTGATGAAGTAGATCCAGAATACGTCATTAAAATTTTTGATTGTACAAGTTGAACAATTAATTGAAGGGATAAAATTAAAAGTGTCTCTCTTTGGAAACTAATCTTTTAAAATTGTTGTTATGAGATGAAATGCATGCGAAAATATGATGAAATAAAAGCATGGGATGCTTTTATTAAAGAATTTTAAAACCGAGAGTTGGCGTACTCCTCCACTATGCTGATGTGCATTTTTGCTAATTATCAGGAGAAGCAACAGTAGAGCTTTCTCCTTGAGTGTTGTTTTTCATAAAAACGGACGGACCCAACCGGGTTCGGTCCTTCGCATCTGTTATTTCTTTTAATGGACGTGTAACTTCTGTTGAAAGAAAGCAAAGGTGAGATGAAGAGATGAATACAGGAGTAGTTGTGTCTTTCTTTTTTCTTTGGCCTCTTTCTAGATTAGTATTTTTTTTCCCCTTCTGCCTCAGGAGTCAGTAAAACAACACACACACATAAATTTTGTTTCCTTGATCCGTCTCTCCGGTCTCAATAAGAGTGTTGGGGCTTCAGGGGGGAAAGTAAAAAAAACAAAACAAAAAAACAAAAGCGTTCGGTAACATGGGGCCACAGAAATAGTAAAGTATAGTGGAATTTATCCCGCTCTGCCTGTAGAACGGCATGAATCTGGTCCTGGTATAAAATAGAATAGAATAGAATAGAAAGCCTTATATAGTCATTCTAAACATTAAGCTGTCCAGGTGCTGATTTTGCTAAATGACATCACTTGTTAACAGCACAGGATGTGGAGCGAACAAATGCAAACTCAATCGCTTATGCTGCAGCTGCAGGAAATAAAATTTAGAATGAGCAAAAAGAAGCCTGAAAGTAAAAAATGAACATGTAATGATAGCTCGAGCGCAAGCTGCTCTTCCCTCAGTTCCACAGTCTGCAGCTACACCATCTGCTCCTTATGAATATGTTAATAACTCATGGCAAGGAGGAGCCTTCCCTCCTCTGCCTCCGTATCCTTCTTTTAATTACAGGAACTATGGTTCGGGGCGTGAACGAGGTGGACATGGGAGGGGTCAACGCGGACAGAGACCAAGGAGGCTTGGACCGAGAGGAAGGGGTGGAAACAGAGGTTACCAGGGGGATGTCTGCTGCTACTGTGGACAACCAGGCCATTGGATGAGAGGCTGCCCCAATCCTCCAACAGGGGTTGGACAGTGGATGGTTCCACCCAATCCACAGCTGGCTCCACCTCCAGGGCAGTACTCTCAATATTGACACACCTCTGAGGAAAACTTCAGCAGCAGATTCCATGCTGCCTAAGAAGGTGGGAAATGACTACCTAAATTTCTTGGTTGAAACTGAAACCACATATTTCCCCAATACTACAACACCACAACAGACACGGCTTTCAGAAAGAACTGTGGGTTTATCAGGGGTTCCACCGAGTCCGCCTGTTACAGTTCTCATGTCGGTAGAAGTGGGGAAACAAGAGACTGAAACATTGATTAGTATGTTCACCTAACACTCCAGTGAATTTACTTGGAAGAGACTTATTAATTAAACTGGGAGCTTCTGTATTGTGCGGCCCAGATGGACCAATTGTGCCTTTTCCAGATGGCTCCTCTCTTCGCTGTGGTCAACAGCTCTTGCATGGACAATATGCTGACAAGCAGTATGGCATCTACTCGGTCTACTCGCTGTGGAAGCCCTGGATTCAAAGTCTTCGCCCCTACTCCTCTCTGCCTGACCTGCCCCATGTCAGCCTGTTCTACGACCGGAACGACACTGAATGGTATTAAGATTCATTTGACCATCAGCTTGAAGGTAATACATGGCAAATAGAATCACATAACATTAATATAGCACCAGAGGGTGTGCCTGCTGCTGTGGAGCTGACAGACGAACAATATCATTGGTATATAATGTAAGATTAAGCTGTTCCTCACATTTATCTCTCTCTGCATCCTGAGCATCAAGATAAAGAATTAGGGGGAGTGGTTAAGCGCTCCTTTGCAGCCTCATTAATTGCGGAGGGCGAAAGAAAAAACCCGTATAGAGGATATGACTTGTACTTATGCTCGTTAAATTAAACACCGGTTACACCGCTGATAATTTGTGGTGGCAATGGTTAACAGGTCAGGCTCGGGAGAAAAACAGGGCCAGATCTTCTATTTACATTACACCGGCACCCTTATTTCCGATAGATTCCGTAGGATTTAATTGTATGATAAACTTAAATCGCATGGCCAGCCGCCTAACTGTACATCTCTATAAAATATTTTCCCGGTAATCTCCAATAGAACTGGCTCTGGAACCTTCCAGGCCCCTGAAACAGGTAATTTCATGTGCTTTAATCGAACAGGCGGCAATCAATCCAGACCGGCCCAAGATGTAGGATAAATTAATAGCGAATTCTACCACACAGTTATTCAGGACGGGTCTTAGAATTCAGTGGATCCCTGGGCCAGGGCCGGCTTATATTATTATTGCAGGGTAACACCGTATTAACCAGATTACCGACCCAAACTAAAGGATTGTGCGACATGGTGAGGCTAATAACACCTATTATGCTACTAGGACAAGTAAATAAACCTACAACCGTGACCCAAACCTCCACTCGACGTAAACATGACATAGGGGAAGAATTTGATGTGACTCCCAGACGGGTAATGTTGGCCAGATGGAAAACTTTGGTAATGTCTATTTTAATATCTTTAGCAGTTTTCATAGCTATATTAGTAACGTGTGGTTGTTGTTGTATACCATGTATTTGTTGCTTGTCGGTCCGGCTCATCTCTTCCATGATTGAAAAACATGACCCCAAAGTTATGATGCCTTTATTAGCTGCCGTTGGAGAGGATACCAAGTACAACAACGATCTGTGTAATGCTTAAGGATGTGAACTCTTAATAGAGTTCAAAAGGGGGAATTGTGGAATGATAATCATTTATATTCATGTTTCTTACATATATTCATGTTTCTTTTAGGTATTCATGTTTCTTTTAATACTAGAAGTGTGTGCATATAACAAGAAGGTATACATTGTCTGACAAGGCCTGTTTATTCTCTCTCTTGAAGCTGGATTAAGGTGGCCTGAGAAGCAGGCTATAGTCGATTCCTAGCAGTAAATCTGTCAGTTAAAGAAGGTGAAACAGAGGGCAAAGCTGCACTCCTTTTTCCTTCTTATCGCAGATTGAACGGGGTCAGCGAGGCGCGGGAATAACGGTTTCTGACACAGTTTTTGTAAATCACATGTGAATGTTTTATGACTCTGTACACTCCCTAATTTTTAATAAAACAGACTGATGCGGGTGTTAGAGGTCAGACCCGAGGGATCCATTGCACTGACGGTCTTGGCTCTCCCTCTTGCAGGAGGAACTTGGATGATCCACAAGATGTCTTTTGCTGAGTGGACTGAGTTTGTATTTTTATTTGAACATTGTGAGAACCTGAATATGCTGTCCTGAGATCAACCAACCTGGGGAAGTCAAGGTGGACTTCAACACTATGAATTTCTGCAAATGTATTTGTACGTTACTAATTTTTTAAGTGTACTAAGATGTCTGTACCAAAAACTAGGCAAACATACTTAGTAACTGTTTGCGATTTTGAAGTGTAACAGTTAAATACTCGCCTACAGGACGGCCGTGGCAGACAAATGATCTTCTTGTTTCACATGAACTTAACTTCCATTTCCCCAAAGTCTGCCAAGTGACACCGCATATAACTGTGTTTGAGCTAATTAGGTTTAAAACAGGTTCCCAGTTGTTGTAAACAAACTTGCCTCTGTCAGACCAGTAAAAATTTGGATCTCTAAACAAACCAATCCATGATCAGCTTGGCACAAAGCTCTTGACTCCCTGTTTTTTCTGTGTCGTTCCTGATAACGGCCAGGTCTGTGAAGTGCTGTCTGCAATATGTCTGAGCACCAGACCAGGAACTGGCTTCAGTTACCAGAATAAAGTCAGGATTCAGCTGTGTGCCTGTAGGGGAGGACAACAGCGTGCAGCATATTAAATTTCGAAAGTGATCTTTTCTAGAACTGAAAAGTTAGTTATTTATTATTACCATTGTAACAGATAAATGAGTAGGAATATCTGCAGCCATCATCCCACCATGCCCCCTTTTTGTCTATGTTCACACAGAACTGATTGGCTGCATTAAAATCCGGTTCATAATCAGAAGTTTCCCAGTTTCTGTATTCAGACCCGCTCCCTGTAAAACCATCAGACCACCTCCAGTCGATCGTACTGTAGAGACAAATCAAGACCTCAGATGTGTAACCAGCAGATGAAAGTGTTTCCAAAACTTGGTTCATTTCTTTAGAGCTTTGGATGGTGGCCAGGTCTGTGTATCTCTGTCTGCAGTAGGTCTGAGCTTCACTCCAGGTAAGAGATTCATGAACAACGTGATACTCCCTTTGAATACAAGAGCACAGGATGAAATACTCTATTAGAAAAAAAACATTAACAATCCTTATTATTTTTCATAGTCCTATACAAATAATTTACATTTTCCCAGTATTAAAATAATATTTTTTTACTGATGCAAAAAATAGCTGACATACCTGAGAGAAAGAAAACCAACAAGGTCCTCTGCTCCATCAAGCTGCTCTGTAAAGGGTTTTAACAAAACCCTTTCTATTAAAGGAATATATGCAAACGTTTCGGATGCCATTTGCGTGTGTGATTATGCAATACCGTTGGCCAGGGCCGGACTGGGAGATTACTTCAGGCCAGGAGTCAGTCAAAGATCAAGAATCAAGAATCAGTTTATTTATATAGCGCCAATTTACAACAGATGTCGTCTCAAGGCACTTTACAAGAAAATCAATTAAAATCAAAGATAAATCATAAACAAATCAATTTGAAAAAGTTTCCAATCTAAGGAACACCAGCAGATTGCATCGAGTCATTGACTTGCAGCATTCATTCTTCTGGAATCAGCAGACCAAAACAATGGCTTGTGATGTCGTTGACTTTACAGCAATCCCTCATACTGACAGTGGAGAGGAAAAACTCCCCTTTAACAGGAAGAAACCTCCAGCAGAACCAGGCTCAGTACAAGCAGCCATCTGCCATGAGCGACTGGGGGTTTGAAAAAACAGAAAACCAAATTAGATGCACAGGATACTGAAAAAAAGAGTTTATAGCAGCAGTTGTAGAACGCCACTGGGAGCATCTCAGCCCATGTTCTCATACAAGAAGCTGTCTCAGCTAACAGAACCCCAGACCAGGTGTGGTTACTATGGAGAGAAGAACACTAAGAGAAAACTAAAGGTTTACAAGGTTGAAATAACGGTAACTAAGCAGATTGGACAAAAACGTAAATAACCTAACCCTATAGAGGGAGACATGAAGAAGGTAGAGCAAAGGAGAACCGTTTGTCTAGACTAAGTTCCTCCCCCAACCAGATTAGACTGTCTTCTCTACCTTATGCTAACTATAAACTTTACCAAACAGGAAGGTTTTAAGCCTACATTTGAAACTAGACAGGGTGTCTGCCTCACGGACTAAAGTTGGAAGCTGGTTCCACAGGAGAAGAGCCTGATAACTAAAAGATCTGCCTCCCATTCTGCTTTTAGAGATTCTAGGAACCACCAGTAAACCTGCAGTCTGAAAGCGAAGTGGTCTGTTAGCGACATAAGGAGTAATCAGATCTCTGATATACGATGGAGCTTTATTAGTGAGGGCTTTATATGTCAAAAGAGGAATCTAAAAATCTATTCTAAGTTTGACAGGGAGCCAATGAAGGGAAGCTAAAATTGATGAGATATGATCTCTCTTTTTAAGTTTCTTCGGAACTCTTGCTGCAGCATTTTGGACCAACTGTAGACTTGTAATTGCATTTTATGAACTTCCTGCTAATAAAGAGTTACAATAGTCCAGCCTTGAAGTAACAAATGCATGGACTACTTTATCAGCATCTGTCCTAGAGAGAATATTTCTAATTTTTGCAATCTTCCTAAGGTGAAAGATGGACATCTTACAAACCTGTTTTTTGTGACTTGAAAGACATTTCCTGATCAAAAATAACACCAAGTTTCATGACATTGTCACCATACGCCAACCTGATGCTATCCAGATCAAATGGCTGACTAAGCCATTTCTTTTTTAGAGTTTCTGGTCCAAAGATAACTCTGTCTTTTCAGAGTTCAAGAGCAGAACGTTTAAAGTCATCCACACTTTTATGTTATCTAGACATGCCTGTAATCTACCAAACTGACTGGATTCATCAGGATTTATAGATAAATTCATTTGTGTATCATCAGCATAACAGTGAAAATTAACACCATGCTGTCTGATGATTTTACAAATAGGGAGCATGTATATAGTAAATAGAATCGGGCCAAATACAGAACCCTGTGGTACTCCACAAGTAACCTTACAATGCAGAGAAGATTTGTCATTTAGATGAACAAACTGGGCTCTATCAGACAAATACGATTTAAACCAGCCTAGTGCTGTTCCCTTGATCCCCACAGTGTGTTTGAGGCTTTCTATGAGGATATTGTGAATGACTGTGTCAAAAGCAGCACTGAGATCAAACAGAACTAAAATAGACATGAGTCCATTGTCTGAGGCCATGAGACATTGCTGCTGGAACACTAGAATCCCCATATTTTTCTTAAGGTTTTGTTTCTCGAATTATCAGTCAAACCAGTGTTAAGAATAGTTATAAAAAAAGAGTAAACAAACTTGTTAAATCGTGAAATTACTGATTTCATCAGACACACCCTGACCTGACCTACAGGGTCAATTAATCATGTCAACAAAACTGTCATAAAGTCAACAATGATAACTACCTACCAGTCTGGAAAGTGCTGAAAGACCTTGGTAAAACTATTCTTGATGAAGAAACTAATGTGACAGAAGAACTAACAGTAAAATGAGACAGAGATCTGTGTGTAAATGTGATGAGGCAAAGTTGAATATACTTGTTGCCTTAAGTAATGAATCAATATTTGAATTAGAGCAGTGGACTATGTTGAGTACAGGAGCCCCTTTTGGAATGGAATGAGATTTAAGTTCCATGTACTAATGATGGAGTTAAGTTAACTGAAGATACTTCATTTTTATTATCATTTATTTAACTCAGAGAAGTTCGTAAGCATCACTCTATTACCACTGAACCAAATTACATATTCCAATAATCAAACGAAACTTTTATAATTCTTGAAATTACAGTTACAACTATTTATAGTCAAATTCATACCCATATCAAGATGTATGTAATGTAAATTTAGAATAATCTAAAACGTTTTAATTATTTTAAGAGAATAAAATTCAGTTTGACAGAAACTAATTTGTCCCAAACAAAGTTCTTATTTTTCAGTAAAAGTAAAGGAAACACTGAATAATTATAGATCACATTTTATTATTAGACAAAGACACAGGGTAAATAAAAATATTAATATGCTTTTATTTTAGGATTTTAACTTACTAAAAGAGAAAACGTCCACAGAAAAAAAAAAATCCCAAACCTTTTCCACCAGCATTTTAGTTTTTGGAAAAGTACTTTATTGTTTTATTTGACTGGTAGATGTTTTCCCTTTAGCACTCCACCATTGATGACGTTTGAGCCCAGCTTGTGTCTTATTGTTGAATCATAAACGCTCACCCTAACGAATGTTTTCACTCAGGTTTGTGGTTTTTAAAACTTTTGATCGACAGTAATCTATTCCATCTTGAGAAAACTGATCATATCTCATTGAAATGTCTTGACACAACCTATTTCATACTTCATTTCAGCCTTGAATTTATTTAATATTTTTTTTACATTATTATATTACATATATATATATATATTGAATGACTTTTAAGGCTATGGAGATATAAAAAGGTTGAATCACTGTCATCAAGCCATTCAGGCCTTCATTAAGCACTCATTTATTAATGTTAGAAGATTCTGGAATGCTCATTCCAGTCGTTTATATGCAAAGAACTCTTTGCATATAAATACCACCTCAACTGCAGCTTGTGACAGAGTTCATAGATTGCCTTTCTGTTCATATTGCCATCATATTAAAGCAATATCACTCGAGAAGAAGTGCTATATCTGTGAATATCGGCACTGGCGTGATTAGGTCATAGGCACCCGGCTCATGTGTTGACATGCACCGATATTGCACGACCCCGGGTGTGATATTGCTTTTATACAACAGTTCCACAAACATGAATTAGCAATATTACACCACAACAGATGATTTATTTGATCAGCACTCATGGAAAGTCTCTCATCCAATCAGATTACTTGGTCGGAACTACTTGTTGTATAATGTCTCATATCGTTTTGTGTATTATCATCTTTAGTTTGTAACCTTTTCTCCTGCTGAAATACATTCCTATCCTATTACGATTGATTGTTATTGTTTAACTTCACCTTGTGAGTTATGTAGCAACTTCTGGCACACGTTGCATAAAAATAATCATAGACACCATGCTCATTAGAAAAGTGTGGGTGGCCCTTAAAAGGGCCGTATGTGTTTAGCGTGGCGCAGTTTAGCCGCCAAAGCCGTAGAGAGTGCGGCCCTGCCGCTTGAGAGCGTAGACCACGTCCATGGCGGTGACGGTCTTCCTCTTGGCGTGCTCGGTGTAGGTGACGGCGTCCCGGATCACGTTCTCCAGGAAGACCTTGAGCACACCGCGGGTCTCCTCGTAGATGAGGCCGGAGATACGCTTGACTCCCCCGCGGCGAGCCAGACGGCGGATAGCGGGCTTGGTGATTCCCTGGATGTTATCACGGAGGACTTTACGGTGCCGCTTAGCACCTCCTTTACCGAGACCTTTACCTCCCTTTCCTCTGCCGCTCATTTTCTCTGCTGATTCTGTGGAAACACAAAGATGAATGTGAGCAGAGCTGCTGAGTCTCAGACTTTATATGTGAGCTGCGGACGTGAGAGGAGACGAGCTCAGTAGCTCCTCCCATAAAGTTGAGATTTAAAGGAGACAATTCATTTATCTGCAGCTATTTAAAAGAATTAAATAAATAATAATTTAATAAGTAAATATACATGATTTAGCCTTGAAGATATGGTTTTGTTTTTATTAAACTATATTTCATAATTTACCTTCTGAATGATGTAAATATAATCATAGGAATAGAAAAATGTATTTGAATTGTATCACTACTCTGATAAATTATGAGGCTAGGATTGGCTTCTTCTTACTCATTTTTAAGATCATTAATTTTTCATATTTGGTTATTAGTGATTTTTATTTTACTTTTCTTAATCTATTCTTAATACACATAACGTGACTTAATTAAACATGAAATTATATGTTTGTTCCTTTAGATGCATAAAAAAGAGCTGAGTCCTGTCTGACTCTTAATTTATATGCTTGTATAATTTATAGACAAAGCTAATTTATTAAGCAATAGTTAAATATTTATCTTCTTTAGTGACATTATGCAAACTAGAATCTGATGCAATAATTCAATGAGATTATTTACTTGCCCTATAGAGGGAGGATAATGTAATCTTTATTTCTACTTAAATGTATTATAAAAGTATTACTATAACTTTTGAACTTTGGAATAAAAAAAGAGCAAAGAGGATCTTGCCTCGCGGTTTACACCAACACTGGAATTTTATTGACTAATAAAAGAAATAAATCAGAAAAAAAGAATAAGTAATCAGCAAACATATAAAAGTAAAAATAAAATTTATGTGCTGCCCTTCTCTTTACACTAGAAATATGTCAGTATATGAAATAATAAAGATCAATCAGAGCCTTATTTTTTTCAAGAAAATAATTATTTATCATATCCAAGTAAAATGAGTACAGTATTTTTATCAACATTTATAACATCTTACAAAAAGACTAGTCGCATTTCTATTGTAAATTGTTTTCTAGTAAAGACCGAGATCATTAAACATATATTAACTTTTTAAATTGAGATAAACAATATATGTTAATTTAGTTCTATTTTACATTAGAGTTTAAACCCCCAAATATGTCTGGTCACCCAAACCATACCAGAGCATCACTAAATTGGATTGCTTACAGTGGTGAAGCTTTTAAACTGGTTCACATTGTCACAGTAGTAAATTAAATGATGGGTGTTCATACAGGCTTCTAGACATAAATCAGATTATTTATATGTCAGCATGACAACAATCTGATCATCACCCTTGTAAAAACGTTCAATAGTAAATTTTAAAGTGCTTTAATATAAGGCCTAATTTAGGCTTTGACTGGAAGATTTAAGCAGGTTTTGTTTGTGTACGAATCAAAGCTCTAATAATGAAAAAAGTGTGTGGCTCTTAAAAGAGCCTTTGTGT
>JAVLVB010001252.1:2968-15390 GCA_032876305.1 Orestias chungarensis
ATCAGTTTTGCACTGAGATCCACTGAGTCTTGGGTTTGAACTCTTAGCTTAAAGATTTGTTTTATTTCTAATTTTAAAAAAAAGGTAATAGCTTGAGTTTTCATTTCAGCAACATGTTTTATATAGGGTGAAATAACTGGTCCATGCTCAATGACTATATTTATATATATATATATATATATATATATATATATATATATATATATATATATATATATATATATATATATATATATATATATATATATATATATATATATATATATATATACTTCCAAAGTTCAGATTTTTATTATCTCCCCTTGATTTCAAAAGATACTCACCAGGAGGGCCATAACAGACAAAAGGTAATCTTGTTTCACATGGCAAAAACTTCCATCCTCCTGATCTTCCAGAAGATGTTACACCACATATGACTTTCAATGAGCTGATTGGATTTGCAATTAATTCCCAGCTGGTAAAGTTGACGCTGCTCCCATCAGACCAGTAAAAATTTGGATCTCTAAACAGTCCAATCCATGGATCGTAATTTATAGGTGTCAAGCTCTGTACCTTTTGGTTGTCTGTGTCACTCTTTATGGTGGCAAGGTCTACAAAGTTCTGTCTGCAGTACGTCTGAGCACTAGACCAGTTCATTTGGGTATTCACAAAAACAAATACAGGATCCATTTGTGTACCTGTAGTTGAACACAATGGAGGACAAAGGTAAGCATGACATTAACATTTTATAATAATGCTTAAAGAAGTATGTGTCATATTAATTATCCTTAACCTTTGTAACACACAACGTGACGATTGATTGCGCAATCAACATCATTCCAATCCCGGTAATACCCGAACATTATTCCGCAGAACTGCACAGAGTCATGAAAATTGGGTTGATTTTCTGCTGTTCTCCAGTGTCTATAATCAGCTCCGCTCCCATTGAATCCATCAGACCATCTCCATTCGATTTTATTAAACAGACCAATCCAGACATCCAAACTGTGACCAGCAGATGAAAGTGTGTTGATAATTTGAGTCTTTTCTTCAGAGTTTATGATGGTGGCAAGGTCTTCATAGTTCTCTCTGCAGTAGGTCTGAGCTGCAGTCCAGTTTAACAATTGATTAACAAAGTGGTACTGACGAGGGAGGCAGGTGAAAAGGAAAACACATTCTGTAAGAGAAATTTTAATCTTATTTAAAATCATACAGAGTGGCTTTTTTGAAAAAGCTTGTAATATGGCCTGATGAAAACATAACATTACTGACCTGAGAAGAACAAGAATCCCAAAAGGAGCTTTTCCATCACTATGCTGATCTAAGGACTGCAGTAGAAAGCTCTGAAAGATTCTCTGGCTTTTTTGCTTGATACAGTGGTATTTATCTGTTGTACACAGAAACCTTTTTAAAATGACTGACAGTAGGTAAATGACATACAAAACGCACAGTACAAATTTGCAAAGTTTGTAGGCTTCGTAAACAAATATTCCTCCTCAAAAACCAACACAATCATGAATGACAAATCACTTTGGCATCGTGACACTGCAATGCCTTATTTTATAGTTTTTTATATATAGGGACATCTAGCTTTATTAAAGAACCCCTGTTATGTGCATTTTAAAAATAAAAAATGTATCTTTTTTTTTTTCATATGCAGACTCAGTGTCATCCAGTTTCCCACAAGGAGGCAGAAATCTGCAACTCCAGTGCTGCAAGTGCAGGGAGTCTTAGTTAAATGTGTGGGAGTTGTTTTGCCAGTTCAGTTTCTTTCTGCGCACTGTTTATGTCTGTTTTCTGTTTTTTTTTCTTTCAGTTTTGTCTGATTTGTTTATCTTTCACTCAACCTGCCATTATACTCGCCTTCTGTGTTGCTTTTTAATTTTTTCTGATGTTTCTCTGTCTTCTTCCTTCCACAGCTCCATCTGTAACCATGTTGTAGTTGTACTTTGGTTTCATTACACAAAGTCCCTTCTGTTACTAAGACACTCCTTATACTTGACTGTAAATTGTTTGGGAACCAAAGCAACTACAGCATGTGTGTGTGACTTCAGGATTAGGATCCACTCGTCTTTACTTCTGGCAACACTTTGTTAAATCATTGGTAGGCTCGTCTTTTGTAATTTTGTCATTTGAGGTAGGTGAGGTTTTAATTGTAATATTGTTTTTTTGACATTTCTAAGGTTCTGTTTGCACCTTCTCCTCATGAACACGACCTAAAGAAATTGGGGGAGTATTTGTATGATTTCTTGAACAGTCGTGTGAAAAACAGTTTTTCCTTTTGATTTCTTAGTTTTCTGCATATTTGCTCACTAATTTGTTTCAGAACATTAAATTAATGTAAATACTAGTCAAAGACAAAACAAGCACTTACAGCATGCAGTCCTTAAATGGGAAAATGTTATTGCTCTATAAACCTAATAACTGTTTGGATCAACTTTAGCAATAATAGCGATGTGATAATTTGCAATGAGTCTTTTACAGGGAGGTGGAGTAAAACCAGCATGTTGGGAAAAAAGAGCATTAAGGCACCTTTAATTTTATTCATCTTTGATTAGATACTTTATTATGATTAGGTTGGAAATGTAAGGTATCAGAGTTTTTGTCTGGTGGTGTTTTTGGTTGTTCCTCATCTGCTCTCTCCAGGGGGAGTCTGGAAACTCCTGTTCCCTGAGGTTGCTGAGCTGGCAGCCTCTGCAGACCACAGGTGCTGCCAATCTTCTGGATTAGGCTGTGGAGGATAAAGGAGCAGCTCTGCAGTCATTCAGCGTCTATTTACCTTTCGTTGTAATCCCAAATCCTTCTGAGTTGTCTCTCGAGGAATAAGATGATTCTGTTACCTTCACTGCTAATATCTCCTTGCGTGTGTGTGAACCAGGTACTCTGTCAGGTCTAAAACATCTCCTAAGAAGGACCCAAGTTCACTTCTTCAAATCCTGCAAGAACAAACCAAACCAGATAAACAAACAATAGACTGGATCCATTCCTTTGGTTTCTTCAAGACCACTTCATTGCTACCTGTCTGGCCCAAGCATTACAAAAATCTAATTTTATTGAATTAAGTGAAGCATTTGCAGAGTAATAGCTTTAGTAGGTTTGTTCTTTATTTCTGTTTAATTGTTATTTATTTCTATCATATCAATTTATTAGTGCATTGTGATAATCAGAATAATTCATAGTAAAAAAGAAGTTGCTAGTCACCAGAAATAGGTTTAATCTAAATTTCTAAAATTTAGGGAATGTAGGGTAATGTGCAAAGAAATTAACCTTGTGTTTAATTTTCGGTATTCTACATTTTGGAGGTACTATAAAAATAACATATTTGGCAGCTGTGTTTGTTGAAATACTAATGTGCTAAATATCATAGCCAAGTACTTAATTAGAGGGAAACAAAATTCATAAATTTAACCTCTTTATCAGCGCTGCTCTATGGAGAGGAGTTAAAGATTATAGTTCTAGTGAAAGGAGTTTAAGTCTTAACAAACATTTGGTTGTTTTATGCAAAACCCTAGCACACAGTTAGCAAATATAATCAGGGGAGTTGTCAACCAGGTCAGCCAGTGTGTATTTTATTGGCAAATGTTGTTTAACAGAAGATAACACACATGAATATGACAGGGTATATTCTCCCTGTGTGTACCATTGTCCAAAATTGTAATTTTATTAGGATTTTCCCAGTTTGTTAATGCTTGATCTAACATTCACTGTTTAGTTGCTAAATTCCTCTATAGTTCTATTTCTATGTTTATACTTTTTTTGTTGCTTTCTGTATTTCATCTCAACAACATTAAAATAAAACATTATCATGCTCTATAATACTTTATCGCTTTAAAAACAGCAGCTGTTTTCCTCTGTGTCCTGCTAATTTATATCTCTGTCGCCTAGGTCAACCTCAGTGCATGCAAATCTTCACTGTTACTATGTGCGTTATAATTTTTTCAAAATACTCTGACAAAACAATATATGTACTGTAGATTTCTGTACAGTAGATTTCACCTCAGATGCAGCTGTATATTGAAAAGTTGCAGCAATTTGACAATATGTTATTTTATAAACGATAGCTGGCTAAACGTCGTCACACATGGCTTGATAGATGGCTATGTCTATGGAACCAGTCTCCTTAAGGGAGTTGGACACTCTTTCACTCTAAATTTGCCCCAATAGAGAGGCACCGACTAGGATTGGGCTTTCTGTTGTGAGTCACCCCATTCTGTGTTGAGGAACAGATTCTGACTATTGTTTGTGCTAATGTAACAAACAACAGTTAGGAATACCCATCCTTCCTTTATATTTGGAAGTTTGTGCTGGACATTGTTGTCTTTGAAACTTCCTTGTTCTGCAGAGGGACTTATAAGCTTACAAGAGTAATGATAATTGACAGCTTACTTGCATCAGTTAACCCAAGTGTCCCAAGAAACACAGGATTAACAAACTAAGGCCTAAAGTGTCCTGTTGCAAAGAGCAGATGTGAATATCTTTATACTTGATTGCTGGGTATGTTATCAACAATTTATGAGCACACAAGTGAAATGACTGTTTAATGCTGCCGTTCAGATCGACAGGGTCAAATCTCCTGACCCCACCTTTCCACTTCTAACTGACTACTCTGTGATTGGCCCCAATAATGGAGGAGGAAGCCGGTCAGGAGGATCTACTGGTAACATATTGCACTGTGGCAAAGAAGAGGAACCTTTTTACATCCACCTTTGGTAGGCTTTGAACATGTTCAGGAGGTAGTAGGGTGTTGTGTTGAGAACGTTTCACTCCTTAGAAGAATTTTATGAGTTTCAATATGTAAACAGGAATTATCTCTGAAAGGACCTTGCTCTCTGAAGGTCATGCTACTGCATGGTACACAGTCTAGAAACGCACCCACATATTTTTTTAGCTTCCGACAGGAAAGACAGTTAAGGCTAGTTCCAGCCACACACAAGTATTGATTCATGATTGTGGGCAGGGTTTGCATTTTGTAACAGCTGGTACCTAACAAATAGGTATAACATTTCACTCCCTTTCTAGGTAGAGGGAAACATTACATTCACACAAGCCACCCTTAAAGAAGTACACCTATCAAAAAGCTATTGAAAATTTCACAAAGTGTGACATAACTGAGGCCAGTTTGTTCCTGAATATAGGTGTGGTTGTTCTGTATGTGGTTTGCCACTAAACTTCACTTTGCTACAGCCGCTTTACCTGATGTACATGATGATGTAATCCAGTAGGGTTACTCCATTTCGCCAACATCTTTGCAGTCACCTAATTTTACCCAGAACATCTATTTGTTTCACCAATTTCTAAAAAAACAACAACAAACAACAAAAAATATTAAAGAAAAACAGGAAGAATTAAAGGTTACACATCACTGACCTACATACGTGTCATTCCCAATAGGCTAAGGATTTAATATATTTGAGGGTTTTTTTTTTTCAACCATAAAACTTTGAGACTCATGGATGTCTGTTTGTCACGATGGATTGCAGCTTGGTACCTCTTTCCTGAAAAAAGATACACCTTTCTTGTCCTTCCTTCTCCTTCTGCACACAGTTTCCAATTTCATTGTTCTGTAAACACATAAACAATATTAGGCAATTCACATTCTATTCAGTTTGTTTTATTTCAAATCATCTCTTTTTTTTTGTTCAGATTCAAGATGGGATGATTGTTCCTGCACCATGCCAAAACGTGCTCCACCAGCTCTCTGTATTCATCATCTTCTCAATCTCTGATAAACCCAACAATTGTTATTTCTGTAGATGACAGGAGTCTAACTTGTACTGGAAGGCTGAAGTGTACAAATTGAAAAGGGATATTGAGAATACAGTCCTCTGTGGTGCTCCTGTGCTGCGTACCACCTGGTTAGAAACACAGTCCTTCAGGAGGACATGATGGTGAGCTTGTTCCTGAACTGAACATGTTCAATAATGTGTTCAACTCATTTGCTCTGTCCACACTTCCATCAGATAATCTTTTGGCTTGAAGCTTGTGATCTTTTTCATTCCTCACCACACATTTCTGATATTGTTCTTCTCCAGTTTACTCTCCAGCTTCTTCCTATACACCTCTTTGCTCTCTCTGATCTTAACTTTGAGCTGTTTGTGTATACTCCTCAATAACTCTCTGTGTTGCTCCCTAAAGGCTCTTTTTTCTATTAGAAAAGTTCCTTCAGGTCACTGGTGATCCAGGGTTTGTTGTTAGGAAAGCATCTCACTGTTTTGGTGGAGATTATGTCCACACTAATGTTTATATTGCCAGTCACACACTCAGTCATGGCATTAATGTCATCTCCATATGGTTTGCTAAGAGAACTCCAGTCAGTAGTATCAAAACAACCCTGTAGGGCTTCTTCAGCTTCCTGTGACTACTTTATTACAGTCATTTTATTAACAGATAGTTTCCTGACAAGGTGTTTATTTTTTGGGTAGAAAAAAACAAGGTTGTGATCTGATTTCCCCACAGGGGGTCTTAGTTTGGAATGGTATGAATGCTTGAAATTTTTGCAAAACAAATCCAATGTCTTGTTTTCTCTGGTAGAGCCGCCGACAAACTTAAAATGTTGTTAGTGGAGCAGAGAGTGCGGTCTTATTAAAATCACCAGATATTGCCACAAAATAATTTGGGAGCTGTGTCTGTATCTTAGCAACATTCAAACAGAGGACATCACATGCACTGTAATGGCTTATGGTGGAATGTAAACAGGTACCGAAACAAAACGTGTGAACTCTCTTGGTATATAATATGGACAAAAATGTACTGCCAGTAGTACAATGTCTAGACCAGGGGTGGGAAAACGTTTTAACTGGCGGGCCAGAATGGGTTCTAAAATTTGACAGAGGGGCCGGGCTGGGAGCATGAGTGTGTAGCAACATTACTTTACATCAGTCAAATTCTATTTTTTTATTTTGTATTCTGTATTCTATTTTGTATCATAACAGGTAGATCAACTGCAGTTGTTGTCACAGTGGGGACAGTGGACACACAGGAGAGGTTGGAGATTGACCTAAGATAAAGAAAACAACAACAACAAAAGCTTGCCATGTTAGGTGTAACGTAATACTTGAAAAATTATGTTGCTTGCTTCAAAATATAAAAACATAAAACTGAATAATTTAACTATTTTATATGTTGTTTTGCTGTAAACTTACCAGGTGGGGGGTTGTAGAGGATGGAGATGGACCTAAGATGAAAAAACAACAACAAAATATAGCCATATACATACATACACACAAATTATTTATACTGTATGGAGATTATTTCCCTCACGCAAGTACACCCCCCCCCCCACCTTTATCATCGACATTAGCAAAACTGAATAAAAAAAAGAAAATACAAAGAGCACACCCAAGAAGCATCTCAATAAAAGTTAAAGATGCACAAAAACCAACATGTTAATGTGATTTAAGTTACTGTTAAGAAATGAACTTCTCTCGTTTTTAACTAGCTAGCTAAAAACTCACAAGCTAGCTAGCTAATTACTTGATAATCTCTTTGATAAACATTAGCCTACCATGCACGCCAAGATTCAAACATACCTTAATCTCTGCATTAATTATCCTCTTCTTCTTTCGTCTTTTTTCTTTTCTCTACCCCAGACTGATATTTCCTTTTTTGCGACATTGTTTCGCCTAACCACCTGTGTTTTTGATGCGCATGAGGCGGGAGCTAGCGGAAACCTTTTTTTTTTTGGCAGGAGACTCAGGTGAAAGCTGTTTCATTCAAAATTACATAAATAAATATGTCATGAAATAAATTCATATCCCCATGAACTAAAATTAAATTGACATTTAAAGGAAAAAATATATATATTTTATTTATTTTAATTTTTCCACAATATTTATTTAATTTTATGTCATGGGGATATTCATTTATTTCATGACATATTTATTCATTTAATTTTGAATGAAACGGCTTTCCATACAAGTACAGTGAAGCTTCTTTAGCTCCAGAGAAGAGGCAGTAAGAATCACTAGGTTTACACCAGCAGCAGCTGAAATTGTGTTTTTGTACAATAATACATTTGTGATAATATAGACATCACCAATTATACATGGAAAAAGAAATTATAAATTTAAACTGCTCTTGGGGGCCCCTTTGTTGCCTTGGGGGCCCTAAGCCGGCACTTAATTCGCTTGTGCCTTGGGCCGGCTATGGCCAGGGGAGAAACTTCATTGAAGTGGCCATGTAGCCATGAAGAAAAAGAAAGATAGAATAGAATATAGTAGAATGCCTTTTATTTACATGATACGAATTATACAGTGAGATTGACCAACTCTTCAATATAAATCACTAAAATATGGAATGTATTTAAAGTGATTCAGTTTATGGTGGTCTCACTTCCATCCAGATTAGGAGCAGTCACGGACGTAATTTTGTTGGGAGGGACATGTCCCCTGCACTTTTTTAAATGTCCGATTCTGTCCCCTCCACTTTTTACTGTCCAAAAACAATGTTCCGCTACACTACACCGAAATTGTCAGCACTAGGACCAAGCGGACCAAACAACCGCTCAAGCTGAAGACCGCTTCTCTGAGTTTAGACCGCCCACCTGCACTTGATTGGCTCTGTGTTGTTTGGATCTCTTCTGTGATTGGCTGTCTCCACCATCACTCATTAGAAGCTAACGTTACAATCAGCGCCATAGAGAGAGAGAGTTCGGAGACTCCCATTGACTTCCATTGAAAGAAGCATGGAGCTGCTAATAGCTCCAAACAGCAGTTCCAGAATTGGATGTAGTGTATTCTCTGTGTTTTGCGAAGTGTTTTCTACGGTAAGTTGATAAAAAGTACAACTTGATTTTGCTGTGTGAAGCGTTAGCTGACTGTTCCGACTCACAGTAATATGTTAAATTTCCAGATTTCGTTAAGCATCTTACCTTGCTAACTTAACTTGTTAGTTGTGTTTTAGCTGCTCATTACAGGCTAGGCGGGTTTAGGGTTAGGGTTAGGGTTAGGCTCATTCAGTGTTTTAAAATTTCCATCACAATTTACGTTCTGAATTTCAATAATTTCCCAAAAAATTTCGTCCAGCCACGCCCTTCTACCAGCAGCTGCGCTGGCTGGTCCACGTGGATGTGTTCATCACGGTCGGGCGGCCGCAGGGTCGGCGGGAGCGTGGCGCTCCCTCTGCGCCGCTACCTGTAATTACAGGGGAAACCTCACCCGGCCCCGACATGGAAAGGGAGGGAGGGAGGGAGGACAGCGATGGAGCGGTTACCCCCGGAGGAAGGGCCCCACAACATCGCGCCGTGCGTCCCAATGGGTCTGAACTTAGGGGGACGAAGGCCGGGGGGGGACCCTGGCCTGCGACTGCCCCAGCCGAGGATAAGAGGGAGGCCCTCTTTCCGATTGATGGCAAAGCGACCCTCAGACAGGCGTAGCCCCGGGAGGAACCCGGGGCCGCAAGGTGCGTTCGAAGTGTCGATGATCAACTTGATCACAACTTACGTTCTGAATTTCAATAATTTTCAAATTTGTTTTGTCCAGCCACGCCCTTCTACCAGCAGCTGCGCCGGCTGGTCCACGTGGATGTGTTCATCATGATCGGGCGGCCGCGGGGTCGGCGGGAGAGTGGCGCGCCATCTGCGCCGCTACCTGTTCTACCTGGCCCTTGAGAATAGCACATGGACTACATCACGGAGAAGCTGTGGAACGCTGTGGTGGCCGGGCAATGTGTGTGTGTGTGTGTGTGTGTGTGTGTGTGTGTGTGTGTGTGTGTGTGTGTGCGCGCGGGCACGCGCATGTGTATATATGTAAAAACTTCTAGTATAGAAATAGTATAGTAGTAATAGTAAGTAGTAACAGTGGTTATTTATTTTAAACCTTTTTTTTTGCATTTTACATATTTCACAAATAAACTGTTTGATCATTTATTTTTGCACAATTGAGTTATTTTGTCATGTAATCTGATTTCAACAAGAAACGCTTTCAATTAAATGAGTATTTTAATCAGTGAATTATAAATAACGGTTCTTAGACTACAAGCACAATCAATTAGGTTTGCATGAAAGCAAAAATTATTATAATTATGTCTTCTACAAAACTTAAGCATTCATCCCAGGTCTTCAATCAAAACATATACAGCCACATATTTCACTTTTAATAATAGGTATTTTTACTTCTGTTAAGGTTTTTGTTCATGATGAAACACTGTGGCCATACTCGCATGTTAGGTAGATAAACTTGTGGGGGAATATGAACAAAGGCCTTTTTTTGCACCAGAAGCTGTTCAAACTGACTTACCGGGCTGAGATGTTTGGAACTATTCGGAGCTACATGAACCATGTGACCACCTATCTGCGAGTTCAAAAAGATAAAAAATACTTGTCCCCCACCACATTTGAAATAAAAATTTTGTCTCTTCCACAAAAATGTTGTGCTTATGGCTGTTCCAAAAAGAAGGCTATTTATTAATCAATCATTTAAATATTAAAATACAAAATATATATTTTTTTAATCTGCAGTTGTTAAGTCATATAATTAAGTTTCAATAATTATAATATTGGAATTTTGGTCTGGACATCAACAAATTTTGTGAAGATATTAAAATATCTTTTGTGAATTGTGACTGAAAAAATATGTAAAAAAATAATTCTTTATCAATAATGCAATTGATTTACTAAACTACAATATCTGATTTTGAACCTGACAGATCTCAACCAGTTCAGCTTTAAGAAAAAGAAGAAGCCCGGCTGTTGGCGCTGACATCTACTAAGACAGTCTCACAGTCACTTATACTGGCCGCACAGCTTGTGGGAGTGGAGTAAAGATTTTAGTGCTATGCTGCACGTGATGGGATAAACCCACTAGCGATAGCCTTAAAGAGCTGCACTTATACTAATAGAATCTGGGTTTATAGTAACGAATCAACTTACTACAATGCACTTGTATTGTTTGTTTAATATGTATGTCCTTTTTAGTTTTTGAAGTGTCAAATATACTGTCACTTAGATAATTACTAGATCAGCCTTGTTGTTTCAGTCTTCCTGATTATAAATGTGTGGTACTAAAGGCTCATTTGTTTTCACATATATGTTTAATAATATAAGATGTAATTAGGAGCCCATAAAACATGTCTTAAAAAGTTGATGTCTAAACATCTACCACATTTTTCACTAATAATCATATATTTTTATTAACAGTTTTTTCTGAAATTCCTTATGAATGTTTAACATTTTGGACAGCTCACTTCCTCCAAAATCTGGAGGACTAATAGGTCAGGTTCATTGTTAGTGTCTGCAGAATAACGGAAGTAGCCTCTCAGTAAAAATATCTACACAAACCAGGAGATAATCATCACTGACTGGATTACTTTTACCTAATATAGAAATGTGCCTTAATTCTTCTGCAATTGTCTGAGACATCTGTGCTGAGACTTCAATTATAGTTGACACATACTTGACACAGTTTATACTATATTTGTCACTTTTTATTGCTATGCACCCACTTTAAAAAAAGTAGAAAAAGTAGGTACTAGTTGTCAACTCTGGCAAACGCCACTTTTCAACAAGTCCATTGTGGTAGGTTTTCACTTGCCCCTACCTACTCTGGTTTGTTAATATTGTAGCATTTGATTTGTTGTTTAGTTTTTTGTAATTGCACAGTTGATGTCATGTGTGTCTTTTTAAGATGCAGCGGTGGTTTTTGTGTTTTTTAAATAGTTGTGTTTTCAATGGGTTGATTTGATGTGATTTGGGATTTGAACTACAGGAACGCATTACCAAAGGAAAAAAGAGAAACTCTAACATAAAAGAATAACCCAAAACATACAAATAAAAAAAAAGAAGAAATAGAAAGGTAGTGCAAGAAAATAATTTAATTTATGAAAAAACTTTAGCATGGTAAATATGGCAAAGTTTTTATAACAATAATAATCAATACAGGAACGATCAGAAAACAAAAACACAAACCCCTTCAGATCATGACTAAAAACCTTTTTTTTGCTCATTTATAAAGAGCCTAAACCACCACCACAACAATATTTAAAAGGCTAAAACAGATTAAGAGCAGGTTTTGTTTACACTTACAATCATTAAGGAGTAGTTGCAAACACACTTGAGTAATTTAGTATGGGAAAAAGGCTGGTGTTATAAAACAAGAATGGTTTATATTTTTGTTGTCTTTCAAAGACATATCCATTGCGCTGCTCTTTCCACTTCAGCGTAACATTACTCACACTGGTCTCCTGCAGTCTGTCGAGGAGCTAGGACAAAAATTAGAAGACATTTTAGACAACACATATCTTAAATGTTTGACATCACATTTAATTTTCTCTTCTCTCAGAGGAAATCAGTTTTGCACTGAGATCCACTGAGTCTTGGGTTTGAACTCGTAGCTTAAAGATTTGTTTTATTTCTAATTAAAGAAAAAAAGGTAACAGCTTGAGTTTTCATTTCAGCAACATGTTTTATATAGGGTGAAATAACGGGTCCATGCTCAATGACTATATAT
>JAVLVB010001255.1:5604-15748 GCA_032876305.1 Orestias chungarensis
CAAACAGGAAGGTTTTAAGCCTAGATTTGAAACTAGACAGGGTGTCTGCCTCACGGACTAAAGCTGGAAGCTGGTTCCACAGGAGAGGAGCCTGATAACTGAAAGATCTGCCTCCCATTGTGCTTTTAGAGATTCTAGGAACCACCAGTAAACCTGCAGTCTGAGAGCGAAGTGCTCTGTTAGGGACATAAGGAGTAATTAGATCTCTGATATACGATGGAGCTTTATTAGTGAGGGCTTTATATGTCAAAAGAAGAATCTTAAAATCTATTCTAAGTTGGACAGGGAGCCAATGAAGGGAAGCTAAAATTGGGGAGATATGATCTCTCTTTTTAAGTTTCATCAGAACTCTTGCTGCAGCATTTTGGACCAACTGTAGACTTTTAATTGCATTTTGTGAACTTCCTGCTAATAAAGAGTTACAATAGTCCAGCCTTGAAGTAACAAATGTATGGACTAGCTTTTCAGCATCTGTCCTAGAGAGAATATTTCTAATTTTTGCTATATTCCTAAGATGAAAGAAGGAAATCTTACAGACCTGTTTTATATGAGACTTGAAAGACATTTCCTGATCAAAAATAACACCAAGGTTCTTTACATGGTCACCAGATGCCAACCTGATTCTATCCAGGTCAAGTGGCTGACTAAGCAATTTCTTTTTTTAGGGGTTCTGGTCCAAAGATAACAACTTCTGTCTTTTCAGAGTTCAAGAGCAGAAAGTTTAAAGTCATCCACATTTTTATGTCATCTAGACATGCCTGTAATCTACCAAACTGACTGGATTCATCAGGATTTATAGATAAATACAGTTGTGTATCATCAGGATAATAGTGGAAATTAACACCATGCTGTCTGATGATTTTACCAATAGGGAGCAATGAACAACTTGGTGAAGCCCAAATTCCTTTTTTGCAGATTCTCATTTAATTGAAACTTGTTACTGGCCATATTTTTGGGACTACAAGGTGCACCTTATTATAAGACGCATGCTAAAACATCTGGTCTACAAAAAAAAATAAACTAACGGAAGCAAAACATTGTGTTTAGTTGAACTGTATTGTACTATTTAGCAATACACTCACATTATTTAATACATTTTCCTCATCTTCTATCTGAACTGAGCGGGACAATTTCAACGTCAAACATTTCCTCTCATCATTGCATGGTCTGATTTATTTGCCAGCAGGATGAGCACGCAGCAATCCTCACCTGAGAGCACAGATCGGTCTGAAGGAGCAACGATTTTAAGCGTCTGCACACAATTCTCAGAGAAGCGTGCACAGGGCTACTTGGACACACTCTGAACTCTGACAAACGACCAGAGATGTCCGAGGCGCGAGCAAAGATGCACCGCCATAGAAACAGTCTGACAGTCAATCAAACACAGTTTTATAGATTTTGTGTCTCTGTGCACACATAAGGTCTGAAAGATATGGTAATTTGACTAAAGTCTCCTTTTTTCAGTATTGAGCCACTTCGTGTTGCTCTGACATAAAACCATTCCTTTATTTCAGGAAAAGGAGCTGGAAATTTCAATAGACCCGTCACACACACTGAAATGTGTCTGACGCCGAGAGTTCAACATTTTATTCTCTTTATGTATAAATATTTGTTCATCACAGTTTCTCAATTAGTCAAAGGTCTTATTTACCCCTCCCACTGTCCTGGGTCAGAGGTCAGGAGGGACGTCTGATTACACTCACTGTTATGTTTTTGAGGGAACATTGTCTATGGCGCCTTTATGTTTTCAGGATTGTAGGATTTTCTCTGATACTCACAGTTGAATCTATTGCAGTGCACTGACCTATGACCTGCTTTAGAGCTCACCTTCCTGCCTCAGCAGCTTGTTCGTGAACAACAGAAGGGCTAACGTGACCACTGCCCTGCTTGCTTCTCAGGGTGGGAGAATGTGTACGGTTTTGACATGTCCTGCATCAAGGAGGTGGCAATAAAGGAACCTCTGGTGGATGTGGTGGACCCCAAGCAGCTGGTCACCAACTCCTGTCTCATACGGGTGAGTGGACATGGAGAGAACCTGGGACTCTTTAAGGCCAAATGTCTCTATGTATGTATAAAGACTGCTTTAGTTATCAAAAAGAAACTGCTTTAAGTATTTGTGTATGTCAGTTAGTGTTTGCTAGAGTACTGGATACATGGATACTTTATCGATTCCAGAGGGAAATGTGAGGTGATTTGAGTCAGATAATTCCTTTCTGACCTGAAACCAGGGCTGGGTTTTTAATGTTGGGTTAAATATGCTGCCTAAACAAGCTCAGATCAAGCAATGAAATACTTGTCTCCTGTCTAAGAAGCTATTGATGGGTGAGTGAGTACTTGTTATAAAAAAGATATTTTTACTGTACTGGATACTGTAGTAGATTTTGTTGAACAGATGTTACATTTTACGTCCTGCTTACGGCATCATGTCTGGAGTCATTGGCAGGGCATCTCCGTTGCTCTGTGTGCCACAAAAGACCTTAAAAATCTTTGTGGTGTTTGTTTTAAGGAGGTGGACATCTACACGGTGAAGGCGGAGGACCTGACCTTCACCTCGCCGTTCTGTCTGCAAGTGAAGAGGAACGACTACATCCATGCTCTGGTCACCTACTTCAACATCGAGTTCACTCGCTGCCACAAGAGGATTGGCTTCTCCACCAGTCAGTGTGCTTTTTCATTTACATGGATTACTCACTCACTTTTTCCAGTAGTTGTGAAATTCTTTGATCAAATGAAATGTATTTGGATAAGAAATCTTAAACTGTCTTTTATTGAGCAACCATTAATTCCACCATGAAGTGTATTTATATATATGAGCCTTTTTTTTTTTTTTTTACTGAAAAGCTGTTTGACACGCACAGTTGTCAAATTTTCTTTAACTGATCACAGGAGAATTTTTCTGTGAGTTTTGAAAAAGCTAACAGAGGTGGGAGTGTTTGGGAGCTCCGTTACTGGATCCTCGGCAGCTTCTGAGAGTGAGAGAGAGAGAACTGTCATCCCCACCCCGGCTAAACCAAAATGTGTGACGCTTGAAACGCTATGTAGCGCAGCTCTGGACTCAACTTTGCATTTAAACTTGACACGTTCTGTGGAAATGCAGCATAAAATGTAAACCGAGCTGGTGTGAGCTTTAGCATTTTCAGCCTTGACGTGTGTCCAGTTTGAGGTTTTACTGCCACCACACTCAGTCCTACAGATTAAATGAAATTTCAGTAGCAGACAATTGTTGAATTCCAAATTGTCCTTTGGCATATCAATATTGGGCATGTTGATATTGTGATGCCGTTAAATGTGATATATTGCGAGCCCCTTTTCTACCCCAGCCTATTCCTGCTAGAAAATCTTCTTTCCAGTCTTCTTCCTGCAGTAGCAGCAACCACAGTAAGAGTTGTAGTGACGGCAGGCTTCAGGCTCTTGCGTGTGCTGCATTCATGATGGGTCACAGGATTAACCCTGGAGTCCATTAACGCGCCGGTGCGTCAAAATTACCTCGCCGACTACATATAGCGTAGCAGCAAAATGCAGCGTCGATGAGTCTCCGTTTCAACTTGTATAGAAAGTGGGGACCCCAAACTATTTATCAGTTTTTAAATTGTTGATGGACCATGTAGAACCAGACTTCTGATAAAGTATTTACACCATCCTTTATTCTAAATAGTTTCGTCACGTTCGGTGTCTGCGTGCGCCTCATAAATGCCGGAAAAATTAGATTTTCACAGATGAACAAACGATAAATGAAAAAAACAACACAACAAACCCCTGTCCTATTAGTGGAAAGATGCACCACCTCAATCAATCAAAAATCATAATCAAACCGCACATTTGGTTCCTACGGGACAAGGGAAATTTGTGGGATTGATGGGACGGCGGTGACAGAGAGACAGATACAGTAAGTTTTGAGGTTTCAGTTATCTGTGATATTTAGTGTGTTAAGTTAGTGTGTAGTCGTCTAGTTTAGTGTCTAGTGTTAGGTTGGTTTTGTGAGATAAAACAATGAGGCGATTGATGAATGTGGAGCGGGCAGTGAAGCTCTTCTTCCAGCTGGAGGCAGCTGAGGCCGGAGCGCGAGCCTGAGCCAGAAAACGAGGAGTTTGACAACTATGGGGACGATCCGTGGTTTTTATTGGAGGAGAGAGGAGCCTCTGACTAGTCAGAGATCAGCCAAGACGGCGGGACACGCCAACCAGGTCGCAATCTCTTCTGGCTCAGGCAGCAGAGCCAAACATAAACTCTGAAGCATTGCCTGCATTTTATTTAGATTGTGTTAAATTACTTTCTTGTGTGATGCGTGTACATAGGTTTTGAAATTAACAATTTCTATTTGCATCCTAAGTTTTGAAATTGGTTTGTTAAACATATTTGTGAGACATTACATTGTAGCTGTACAAAAACGCCTGAGGTAAATATTGTATGTTGGTTTTGAAATTCACAATTTGTATTTGAAGTGGTGAAAATGGTTCGTTAAACATATTTTGGGTTTTCACAGCAAAAACTGACTTTTTTTCTATTCAGATTTTATGTTTTATGAGTGATTTTAGGCCCACTATGTTATGGTATGTCAAAATGGAAAAATAACTATAAATCTACAAAGGGAAGGTTGTACTGAAAAAAATTATACCAAGCAAAGCAGGGTAATTTTTTTAAAGTAAATTATAAATATAAAATCAAAAGTAGTCAGAAAAGTCGAGTAAGAACTCAAGCTCACTTTAATCAGCATGAAGGTGTTCATCCACTGCAACTGCGGATTCACTTTAGTTTTAGACTAAGGATTTCTTTCAGTAGTTTAATAAAATAATTTTTATCATCAGGTAACATCCAGGTGCTGTTCTTTTGGTTTCTCCAGGCCCAGAGTCTCCCTATACTCACTGGAAGCAGACAGTTTTTTATCTGGATGACTACCTGACCGTAAAGACTGGAGAGGAGATCTTCGGCACTCTAAGCATGAAGCCAAACGTCAAGAACAATGTAAGTGGACCTTAAGCCTGAGACACGTGTGTGGTGGCGAACTCTTTCAGCCCTCTAATCTGATATTGGTATTTTAATTAATATTGCGGTCTGAGATTAAAAGCTAAACGGGCTCAAACAAAACCACATTTTCAATCACTTGTTATTTTTATCTTTACTTCTGAGCTCCTACAATGAGTTAGTGAACTGTTTATTGTTCATCTACATTAAATCTTATCCAACAGACTGCATTTACTCAGTGTGTGATAAATATTAGCAAAATAGTTTTTAATTTGAGAGCAGTTTATGTTGCAAATTGACTGTTTTAGTTTCCCCCCAAAACTGAGGCTATTTGCATTTTGCTCTTCCTGTCTGGCTGCTAACATTCCTGTAGAACTGTTGTAGTCCATCTGAAAGTCTCATTTCAACTTGTTCTTAGTGTCACACACAGCATCCAGCATAATTTTCCATCTGATCGGATCCGATGGATCCGTTGAATCTAGTTGGTTTTGGCATTGAAACTTTCAGATTTTTATACGTTTTCTTTTTGCAGAGGGACCTGGACTTCACTGTCGACGTTGACTTCAGGGGTCAGCTGTGCGAGATATCAAAGACTTTGGAGTACAGGATGCGTTAGGAGCCCCCCCTACCCAAACAATATCTTTGTGTTGGTCAACTAGCTGTCACATTGTACAGGTTAACTGTGAGGATGTTTGGTAGTTCAAACTCCTCTGCAGCAGCCTTTTAAATACTTTTTTTGTTTTCTTTTTAGTATTATACAGTATTTCCAACATTTCCACATCTCTAGAGTACATTGGTGTGGTGAGTCCTTGTGTAATAGTCACGCTCAGCCTGGTATCTCTTACTGGGTTCTGCTTCCAGGTCTGGTAGGTTCACGTGCAAGATTGGCCTCCATACAAACACAGCCCAACTGTTAAGTTCCTCCGCAGCCTACAGACCTGTTACAGCTCAAGACGGTTGAAAGCGAGACGCTGCCGTCCAAAAGCAAATGGCTGAAAATCTAGGCTAAAATAAAGTTGGGTTTCTCTCTTCTTCTTTTTTTTTGTATTTTTTTTTTGTATTACTTTTGGCTGTTCTTCTTTTTAACCAATAAAGTGAATAAACTGTTGCAATTTCTCGCTGTGAGTGTTCATGATAGTCTAAAAATTAATTCCCTTTTTATAGTAAAAGTTGTGCATAGAAGACGTGCTGGTCTGTGTATATTTCCAGTCGTTCCTCCTTCAGTCCTAATTGGGACCAATTAAAATGTTTTCTAAGTACTAGAAGAGAGAGAATGTAAGGTGGGCTGTTGGATTAAAGTTTAAGAGAACTGCAGCACTAGGGAACGAAGACACAACCGTCTGATTGGTACAAAACCCAAAAAGGCCATCAATGGCTTTGTTGAATGCATATATGAATGTACATGGTATTAAGCACATCCCTTAATACTCGGGTTTAGATCAAGACTGCTCTGCATTATTAAAACGGGTATGAAAAACAGTTGGTATAACTTTGCTTTTATATATAAAACATTGTAATTGGAAATTCTCCCCAGATAATTTACATACAGCAGTCTCTCAGTGATTAAGGGTCCATGATGTATTAATGAAACTTGTTTCTCTACCGGTTATGTCAAGGTTTAGTCACTAGAAGTTTTGAAGAAACACTTCCTTCAATACCAATTTTTTTCCAGTACAAGGCTAGCTAGTGGCCTGCCATGTTCAGAGAACTTCAGTTAACGTGCTAATGGCCGTTGGTTGTGTTCCATTCATTTTATAGGATTTCAATATAATTTCTTTTGGACCGTTTCAAAACTTTGCAGCATGAGTTTTGTAACCTGGCGCTTTGTTAGATTTACTGTACCTTAGTTTCAATAAACATCTAAACATGACAAACTTTTCCCTGGTTTTATGTTCGATTAAGTGAATAAAAATGAACATGCTAAAAGTGTTAAAAGCCTCAATAAGAAAAGTGATAAACAACTTCAACATTTTGAAAATGTTTTTAAAGAAATGCATTATTCTATTATCAGTTTTAGATGATTCACAATTGATCTTTCGGTGTTTTAACTACAATGCTCGCATGTAGCTAGGATTTGTATAATATGTGAAAAAGCAACACAGTTGAACTAAATTGTGGAACAGATTTCAACAATTTATTACAGACCCCCATTAAAGATGCTTTCAATTGTCCCCTAATTAGTCAAGAGCCAGTCTGTGTATAATTTAAGCTGCTCTGTTTTTTTCTACAGAGGTTTTGTTACAACTTTAGTGTCTTAATCAATATTCACGTCAAGGAGAAAGTTGGTTTTTTTAAAGTTTAAACTTTGGTGCTTTGTTCATATTTAAACTATTTGCAGGATAAAATCAAAACGGTGATTAAAATAATTGAATCAAGAGAGCTTGACCGATTAAAACTGTTAAGTGATGTATAGCACAGAGGAAAGAGGCAAGATGTTAAAATTGATGAGAATTAAACTGGGAGGATTGTAACGCTTCTGCTAACCCTTGACTGTTACTCAGCAATGGTTTGATTTAGAAAAAAAATGTTTATACAATAGACTTACATTTTTATACTTGGAACTATTTTTGGCTGTTAAAAGTACATTAAGACTAAGATGTAATTTACCCTGGCATAGGACGTAGCATTTGTATTTTTCAATATGTTTCTAGAACATGAAATTGCACGCTTTCAAAAACAAAGCTTATCTATGTCGCTGAATCCCAATTTGTCCTTAAGGTGCATCAAATGGGTGTAAGTGTGTGCAGTTGGTAGAGGGGATGGAAGGTGGACCGATGGATTTAACAGCTTGTGAGAAGAAGCTGTTCCTTAGTCGGATGGTTGTGGTCTTTATGCCTACAGTATATTGTTTCCCAGATGGGAATGGCACCAACAATTTGTGTCCTGGGTGGGATCAGCAGCAATACAACTGGAATTCCTTTGAAGTATGCCAGTGTCAATTCACAGGGACATTTACAACACTAAGGACTGCTGTGCTATCATAAAAGTGAATGAAGACTGCATTTACCACGAGTGCCAGGGCATTGCATCGTAAACTACTGATCTCTGGGGCGCCTGCAGTTGGATTGAAGTACATTTCTGTTTCCAGTCTCTGTGTGAAGGACAAATGGTGATGAGGTGATGAATCTAATTGTGGTGAAACAATGTCAGATGATGATGTTGGAGATAAGTAACGGAGGAAGTGACGCATGCTGTAAAGCAGTCAGTACATTTGTAGCCGGGTTCCTGCCATCCTCGTCGGACCCCCTTGGGCCATGACAGAGTTGTCATTCATCGAGCTTTAAATCGATGTGTAATCGCAAAATTTATGACAATATTTTATGAAGGTTGAAAATTTACTTGAATTGCTTTAAAATTCAATACAATGAACATTGTATTAAAAAAAAGATGGCGGCGCGCACAGACGCAGCGGCTCCCGGCTCTCTTTATCAGTGTTCTTTTTTGTATCTATTTGTCGGTTTTTATGCAGTAGCATCTGCAAACAAACTCTACACACGTCAGGATCTTTTGGACATTAGCTACCGACACAAGATGGAAATAACGAGTGATTTTCACTACACTCATAACATCCCAGACGGCATAGCGAGACCGCCGGGAGGCGCCGGCGTAGGGAGAGGAAGCAGAAGCGGGGCTGCAGGTCTACCGAGCCTTCATCTCTCCTACGCCAGATCCATGGGAAATAAAACGGACTACCTACAGCTACAGCTTGGAATCGCTATGTTTGCGACTGCTGTGTCATGATCATCACTGAAACCTGGCTTCACCCGCAGATCCCTGATACTAGCGTGCAGCTAGCTAGCATTAAATAAACTTTATTTGCCAGGTACATAACGGACATACTAGGAATTTGTTTTTGGTGTAATTACACTGAGTTAGCCATTTGCAGCACCAAGTAGGCAGTAGTGCAAAGGGTCTTGCCTAAGGACCCACACTGGATGCTGTGGTATTTTGCCACAGCATCCAATTGGAAGTCAGGCAACATACCACTTGAGCTATCCAGCCACATTGGGATCAGTTACGCTGGGACTGATTGAAGAGCTCCGGTAAGAACAGGGGAGGGGGTCTCTGTATTCACGTGCATGAGGACTGGTGTAACAACGGGGCTATCATAGACACACATTGCTCGCCAGATCTCGAGTACATCTCTGTAAGATGTCAGCCTTTTTTTCTGCCCATAGAGTGAACCGTAGTGATTGTCACTTCTGTGTATATACAACCCGACTGTGTTCATATTATTGAAGGAGACTTTAACAAGGCCAAACTGAAGACTGTACTTCAGAAATTCCACCAACATGTCAAGTTTTCCACTATAGGGGAAAACACTTGACCATGTTTACCCTAACATTAAGCACGGTTACAGAGCTAAACCCCTCCCCTGCCTCGGTCAGTCCGACCATCTCTCCCTGCTGCTCACCCCAGCATACACCCCCCTCAGAAGGAGAAGCAGGCCTACTATTGAAACCATCACAACCTGGCCTGGAAACGCGCTCCCTGACCTAAAGGACAGCTTCACACAGACACACTGGGACTTGTTTGAATACCAGGACCTGGAAAGATTCACAGGGACGGTACTGGATTAGATCAGGTTCTGTATTGGAAATGTGACTGTCATCAAAAACATCCGGGTTTTTCCCTAATCAGAAACCCTGGATGAACAGCAAGGTCCGCTTACACCACAACGCTGCCTTCAGGTCAGGCGACAGGGCTCTGTACAGTGCTGCTCGAGCAGACCTGAAGAGAGGAATAAAAAATCCAAGTCGGACTACAGGAAGAAAATCCCACCTGTCACTGAAGCTGTGCTGACCTTTGCGAATTCCCCAAATGTGGGAATCTCGACTGCAAAATTTGTGGTAGTGGGGGACTGCGTTCGCGCTCTCCCCTGATGTTGCTGTGAATGAAAAGGCTTTGATTGTAGTGTGTCCACTTGTGAGCAGCAATTTCTAGGCTTCTTGATAAGAGGAGCTTTCCACAAAAGATATCACCGGTTGAAGCACAAATTGCTGCTTAAAGAGCGTTCAACACTAACATGGTTTTAGGGCACTGGAACATTTCAAACGAGATAGTTAGGTTTCAAGCTTGTACTCCTGGGCAAATAGAGTCTTGTGTTCAAGGTTAATTGTAGATCTTGAGTGTAAACTTCATCTATAAGTCCCATTCATTGAGTACGTTTTACACAGCAGCC
>JAVLVB010001257.1:0-10310 GCA_032876305.1 Orestias chungarensis
GAGACTTTTTAAAAAACAGAAAGTCAAGAAGGCCCCAGGTCCTGATGGAATCTCTCCCTCCTGCCTGAGGACCTGTGCAGACCAGCTTGCACCTGTCTTTACTAAGATCTTCAACAGATCACTGGAGCTGTGTGTTGTTCCGTCCTGTTTTAAAAGCTCCACAATAATACCCATTCCTAAAAAGACAACTACCACAGGATTAAATGACTACAGACCTGTTGCCCTGACCTCTGTGGTCATGAAGTCCTTTGAAAGACTGGTTCTCAACCACATTAAGGAAATCACGGACCCCCTGCTAGACCCCCGGCAATTTGCCTATCGGGCCAACCATTTGGTGGATGATGCAGTGAACATGGGTCTCCACTTCATCCTCCAACACCTTGAACACCCAGGAACTTATGCAAGAATTTTGTTCCTGGATTTTAGCTCAGCCTTAAACACAATTATTCCAGGACAATTACACAGCAAACTGACTGAACTCAGCGTACCAGCCTCCACCTGCCATTGGATAACTGACTTTATTACTGTCAGAAAACAGCAGGTGAAGGTGGGAAAGTGGACTTCAGTGACCCGAAGAATCAGCACGGGTGCTCCACAGGGTTGTGTACTCTCCCCACTGCCCTTCTCGCTGTACACAAATGAGTGTACCTCCATGGACTCCTCTGTTAAAATCCTGAAGTTTGCAGATGACACAACAGTCATTGGTCTCATCAATGACAGTGATGAGTCTGCTTACAGACGGGTGGTTGATCAGGTTGTCCTCTAGAGCAGTCAGAATAGTCTGGAGCTGAACAGTGAAAACAGTGGAGATGACCGTGGACTTCAGGAGGAGCCCTCCAACCCTGCCACCACTCACCATCCTAGACAGGACTGTGATGGCTGTGGAGTCCTACAAGTTACTGGGCTCAACGATCTCCAAGGACCTGAAGTGGGACAGCAACATCAACTCCATCATCAAGAGGGCTCAACAGAGGATGTTCTTTCTGTACCAGCTGAGGAAGTTCAACCTAGCCCAAGAGCTGATGGTGCAGTTCTACACAGCCATCATAGAGTCCATCATCACCACATCCATCACAGTGTGGGGCAGTGCTCTCACAAAACACGACACCAAGAGACTGCAGCGCATTATCATGTTTGCAGAGAGGACCATCGGTGTAAAGCTGCGCGCACTGCTGGACCTGCATGCCTCCAGAACCAGGAAGCGTGCAGAGAAAATCATCACCGACCCGTCTCACCCTGGCCGTCACCTGTTTCTGTGCCTTCCATCAGGAGACCCGTACCACCAGGCTACAGATAAACTTTTTTCCAACTTCCATTATTCTCATGAACAATTGAACAATTTATTTATATATTTTTATAACTTCTATAGTTTTTACAGTCACAAAACTTTTTTACAATATAAATTACACATGCTAAATGTTCCAAATGTTTCTTTACTGTATTTTTCGTGCACTGCAAGCATCTGTGTAAGCAAAAACAAATTCCTTGTATGTGTGAGCATACTTGGCCAATCAAGCCTGATTCCTACTCTGATTCTGATCTACTTCTAAAACGAATTACTTCTGGAAATATGCATAAGCAAGAACAGGAGCTTATAAAAACTCTGCTCATACTCCTCATCCCAGAAGCCACACAATGGCTTCTTTGGGGTTTTGCCCTTTTTCCCCAGGAGGAAGCAGTCTAGCAACAAGACGGTTCAAAGGAGCGGCCATGCTTGAAAAACCACAAATAAACCTCAGATAGTAACTGGCAAACCCCAAAAATGAACGCAATTCTGCCAGAGTATTAGGTTGCCTCCAATCACGTACTGCTGCTACCTTGTCAGGATCAGTAGAAACCCCCTCTTCTGATACTACGTGACCCAAATATTTGACTCCCTTCTAAAAAAATGGCATTTTGACAACTTGACCTTTAGCCTTTGGGTTTCTAATCTGGAAAATACCTGGTTTAATTTTTCCAAGTGTTGTTCAACTGATGATGAAAACACAATTATGTCATCTAAATACAACAGCAATGACTGGTAACTGCAAACTCCAAACAGGCGCTCTATAAGTCGCTGAAAAGTACTGGGTGCATTACACAATCCAAAAGGCATGCGATTAAACTCAAACAGCCCAAATGGAGTGCAAAAAGCCGTTTTTTCCTTGTTCTTCTCAGCCATCTCAACCTGACTATACCCACTTGCCAAATCTAATGTTGTGAACCACTGTGCCCCCCACAAAGCATCCAAAGATTCATCGATTCTGGGTACAGGAAATGCATCCTTCCTGGTTTTAGAGTTTAATTGTATATATATATATATATATATATATATATATATATATATATATATATATATATATATATTATAATCCACACACATGCGCAATCTTCCATCCTTCTTCTGAACTAAAACTATTGGTGAAGCATATGGACTACTGCTTTCCCTAGTAACATGACTTTGTAATTGTTGTTGGATATGATTATGAACTAAATCATACTGGGAAGGGATTATGCGTCGATAAGGTTGTCGCACTGGTGTTTCATTTAAAAGGGGGATCTCGTGGGTTACTAAATTCACTTCTGGCAAACACTCTGTTATATTTTAACAACAATTCCTTTGCCTGTTGTTTCTCTTTGCCCTGCAGATTTTCAAACTCAGGCCAGTCTAAGTCTGTATTAGTTACAGTGGTTTCATGACTAGCAAATAAATGCCATACAACTATGAGAGTCAACTGAAACCTGAATCTTAGAGTCATCTGTCACCAGGGTAGCAGTTTGAACCGTGGCCACAACTCTGCGGGGTGTTACCCACACATCAGTTGTTCCTGCACCTTCACTAAAGAAGGTGAAACTAACAATCCCTCTGGGAGACTGCCCCCTTCAGGACCAAGAGGTTCAACAAACAAATCAATTGGTTGGTGTAAAGGCATCTGTGGGCATGTCACTGGCATATGACAGACACTACCAGCTGGGACACACAAAGGTTTCTTACCCTGCACTCTGACCTGATGAGGGTTGGGAGAGTTGACCATCGCTTCCGTCATTTGACAGTATCTCAGCATTCTTCTCCGTCCCCGTGGTGCTGACTTGAGTACAGGTGCTTCCCAAACTTCAGAGCCCCATTTCCTATACAGCTCAGGGTAAAGAGGGTCAAACACATTCATCCCCAGAACACCGGGTACATGCAGTTTTTTTATCTCATGTAACTGTCTGTTGGGTCCTCAACTATCAATATACCTCGACGAGGAAGCAACACCCCCAACACAACAACGTCAAGCTCCATGTAGCCAAGGTAAGGAATCTTTAACACAATTTGCTGCCTTTAAACCCAACCACCCACAGTCCTTTAGTTCTTTTTCAGACAAATGAGAAAAATTGTTTTTGAAAAAACTCTCGTTACAGTGGTTACCATAGAGCCACTGTCCAACAAACAATGTGTCCTCACTCCAGCAAAAGCCACCTCCCCCTGCAGACATTCGCCTACTAGATTACATGCACTTGATTTATTGTCAATAGAGCCAGGAAAACTGCCCACCAATGTTTGGCTCTGCACACTGGCGGGTTCTAGTTTTCCCGCTTGCTTAGGATGAAGAGCTTGTTTAGGAATTGTAACAGTACAATTCCTGGCAATATGCCCACTCTGTTCACATCTGAAACAAATTGGTTTTCCATCAGCAGTTCGTCTAAAACGAAAATTGCGAGTGTAGGTGGAGGTAAAGTTTGAGGGGTCAAAGCCTTCATGACCAGTTCTAATTGGGCCTGCTGCACTTTTAAAAAAAGAGACCAATTCCCCATATTCAGAAGGGCGAGCGACAGAACTTTCACAGGAGGCGGAAATTTCATGGAGGACTGGATTGTTAGATTTGTATTTAGATGACTGCTTTTCGTATTGTGCCATCCACCTAGTGGCCTCCCCTCTAACATCACGAATAGTCCACTCTGGATTAACATGAATCAAATCTCTTAGTCTTATTCTAAGAGCCTGTTCTCTCACACCATCACAGAACTGGTCACGCAGATCTTTAGAGGAGTGTGAAGCTGCTCGTACATCGTTTTTTAATATCTGATCCATCAAATCCATAAGAGCATGAGAATACTCAATCAATGACTCCCCTTCAAGTTGCTTACGGTTAAAGAATCTACCCTGTAGCGAAATTCTTGAATGCATGCAACCATAAACATGTTTAAGAACATCAAAAATAGATTCCACATTCTCCTTTTGCGCTGCTGGTAAGAATTTAATTTCAGTCCGAGCAGCACCCTCTAGATGTTCATAGATAATCTGCGCCCGTTCTTTTTCTGTGTTCCCCCTTGTTTGCACATAATCGCTCATCAGTTCAATCCATTCGTCCAAAATCAATGATTCTGCCCTATCCAGTTTCCCAGAAAAATATAGGCAGCTTCTTGTCCTACTGCACATAAATAACAGGATTGTGCCTTAAAGTTTCCGTAACTCCTGACGATGTTGACGGTCGTTCCGAATCCGACCCCGCTGCTGTTAAAGCTGCCAGCTGGCGCTCCAAGTCCTTTATTCGCTGTGACATGGCCCGCTTATCAAGCTCATCCTTTGCTCCAGTGCCACTGGATACGTCCATACTGATACCTCTTGTCACCAGCGAAAATTCTTACCCCGCTGCCCCTGCTGCCCTTTATAACTTAAATCATACAAAAATTAGGGGGAAAAAAAAGAGGTCACTTCCCGAACATCCTGCCGACAACGCATAATGTTATAGGTCCTAAGGGAATTGAACAACAACCAAAACAAAGTTAATTATTAATAATTTTTATTGTAATTAACTAAAAGATTCCCCTCTAGCTTTATCCGTTCGTTGTCACCCGATCATGGATATCAACTAAATAGGATAAAGATATTCAGGGAAGTGACCCAAAAACAAAACGGAAACAAAACAGAAATGAATGATAGGTTGTCAGCCCGCCCTCACAATTCTTGCTATGAAGAGACAAACAATCCTAACTGGGCGGACTAACAAAAAGAAAAACTAACTTTACAAAGGACAGCAGGATGCAGTGAAAAACTGTAAAAACAAAAACACAAAATTAATAATTGCTTATTACATCATTTTAATCAAATCAACCTAAAACACATTAAAAACACTGCCTACCTGCATTGCATAAATCAACACAGAGAACAAAACTTGGTGTAGCTGATCTGGTGCAACCCTACCAAATAAAGATATAACAAACATGCAATTCAGTATGATTAAAAGAGACAAATGTGTAAGCCTACCTGCAGCGTCGGACCACCACGCCCAGGTAAGGCTACTACTGGAACACCATTAATGCAGCCCTGTATAAAAAACACCACATCAGCACAACTTAAAAGAATTACTCAAAAACAGTTTTCCTCAAACCTACCACAGCCAGCAAACAGCACGGGCCCAACACACACCTGGTCTCACACACAGGAAACTGACACTTGGCCACCACCCTTCCAGCTTCCCCTTTATGGAGGCTCAGGCTGTGGAGAATGCGAAACCTACTGGTGCCACCTGTTACATACTTTTCATTGGTAGCATAAAACTGGTATATCTGAAATGCTCAGAAACTGTGGCACCTTTTAAAAGTTTCCTGTCTAGTACGGACGTTTGACTCCGTTGGTCAGCAGCGCGGGTGAGACATCTAGTCTTTATAATGGAAATCTATGGTGGCTGATGCTTAAGAGGCCCAGTGGCCTCTATGATTGGCCCAGTGACCCCGCCAACTCAATTTCCAGACTCCCTCCTTTTCTAATCAGCTTTAATGATGAGGTAATGACGCGACATTAACAGTCTGAAAGAGAGAAGAGAAGAAAAGAAGGAAAAACTAAAAGGCAGCTACGAAAAACAGAGGAATAAAAGCGCAGCTTTGGGGCTAAGAGCCTCTCAGGAGGTCAGTCAGTGAAAGTGAGGCTCCCATGGAGAAGAAGGAGGAGAGAGAGGAGACTGGTGGTGGTGAGAGCATGTGTGTGTGTGTGTGTGTGTGTGTGTGTGTGTGTGTGTGTGTGTGTGTGTTGGTGTGTGCTAGCTAACATGTTGTGGATAATCAATAATGTTCATTAACGTTGTTTATGAACATTATTGACATAATTGATAGTATGAGGTGTAAATCTAGTGAAAATAATATTTGATCCTGTTTAATTAACCATCATTTTATTCTGGTGTGGTTTGAGTAGACAGATCTACCTTTTCATATTTGTTATAATTACTAATCAGCTCATCAGAGTGTTTTACGTATCAAAACACTTTCTTCAAGCCCCCTGTCATATTTGTTCAAATATGCTTTAACTATTTATTTCAGTCTGAGTTTATGGTTTATTTTCCTTGTTTTTCTTTTTTAACATTTATGAATATTTTCAGAATAAATGACATCAAATAAGAGACAATGAGCCATTTCACATTATACAGTTCAAACTAATGAACCTCTGATTAACTTCTGTTACAACTGCACACATATACGGGATGTTCAAACTTCTTCTGTACTATTTCTCTACTTTCATGTCCAGGTTTTTGTCCACTACATCATCTCTGTCACCAGAGACCCCAAACCCACCTATTGATTATTTAACCCCTCCCAACCCAGACACCCTTCATCTATTTTCTAAGTATATTAAGTACAGGGTTGTTAATTTACTGTTGGTAATCAGTAGAAATGACAAAATAACGTCCTTTTTTCACTGGGCTGAGAAGAACTTTCCATTTGTTCCAGTGTGAGCTTTGTGAGGGGCCTACAGTTGTCCTCAAGTGTCCTGATGTACTTTAGCCAGTATCCTTGTAAGAGCTATGCTCTCTTTTCTTGGCTATTTCTACATTTATTTTAATCAACACTTGACAACTTTAATGGTTAATAGATTTTTGCTTCTGTCTTTCACAGGGAGCGCTATTTGTATTTTTATGAGTATTTGTATCAATAAACATTTTTAAATCTGAAATCCTTCCTCCAGTTTCCTTCTTAAGAGCAAGTGAGCAACATGCGGTGTAGTCATCATTTATTCAATGCTCCAGAAAATAAAGGGATATTATTCAGTATATTAGTGTTATTAAGGGCTTGTGTGGTTCTATAGTACATTAACGGACCGAGTTGGCTCAGTATCTGTGATTGTGGTGGGTCAGTTTGGACCAAGAATAATTATTGTCTGATACATTTTCTACATGTTTAACAGTCAACATTTATGGAAGAGTAGTAAAGCCAAACTGGAAAACTGTAAGAAAACAATCTAAGACTGGTTGTTAATTTACTCCTTCAGCAAATTTCCAACATTTCATCATCATTGTGAACACCATTAGTCTTTGTTTTGCCATTTTACTGATCAGGAAAACTGAGGTTGTCATCAGCAACAACCTTATAAGGGCATTTCCAGGCTAGATGGATTTGGATTATCAAGTTTAATCACAAGTGGAATCTTGAACATCACATCAAATTCACCTCAAGTTCTGAACATTCATCACTGGATAAACATGCGAAGACAGAAAATATTAAAAACATGATTCAGCATTTTAATCTGACTAAGTGTGAAGATCAGAGGCACAAAAGGAGATGTTTACTCGTAAGTTAAAGTTTAGTTCTTATTGTTTTTATCTGTATTCTGTACCTACAAACATTTGATACCAGGACAATGTACTGTAGGTGGTTTCTATGACGTTTTCCATTTTCCAGTAAGTTTCCTTTTGATAACACATCGACCAGATGACTTCAGTTCTGTACTTTTCCTATTTTAACATTTCTAGTCTTTTGTTTGTGCAGTTTGAATCCGTGACTCACGCAGCTGTCTCAGTGTAGCTCTCTCTTTGTTCCTCACAGCTGTGACAGTGCAGCTGTAGATCAGATCAGTATTATTGTCTGAAACATCCAGAGAGCTGCTGATGTTGAAAAGCTTCTCTTGGCTCTGATGGAGCGTGGTTCTGCTCTGAGGAGCCGTGTTGGATGTTATTAATAACATCTCTGTCTGGCCAGTGGAGGAACACATTCTGAGACTTAGCAGTTAAAAGAACTCACATGCAGACAAGCAGGAATAAAAGAAAATGTGTCTAAACATCATTGAATGAGAAAAAAGGAGCCACAAACAAGACAAAGACAACATGAAGAGTTTAGAGGAAGAACAACAACAAAAAAGGCAGAACAAAGAGAATTTGCTCTAAATGTGACGTTATAATGTAAAAGCTCAACATCAGACTGTATAGAGAAAAAAGAAAAGCAGCGCTTTCTCTTAGCGTCCACTCTGAGTGGAATAAATGAGTCCTTGTTCCCTTTGATGGTGCTGCAATGACATTGGTATCAGCTCTGATCCTCAGTCGTCACTCCTGTCAGCAGCAGAGATCTGATCCAGGAATACTGATGTTCTGCCTACAAAGTTCTGGTTCTGGACTCCCAGCTGGTTGCTTCCACCATAGAAGGAGTGGAGATGAACTTTCAGTGGAAACCAGTGAATGATCACATCAGAGGCGCCTTGGAAGCTGCCCGGTAAAATGCAGCTGATCTTAATGTGTACTTGAAATATTCAGGTTAGCTCACTTCATAAACAAATCTACTGTTTTCTATTTTATTTGATTATATCTTAGGAAAAAAAAGCCTCAACACCAAACTAAACATTATTTTTTACCAACTTGATGTCAGGTTGTGATCAATGACTCGAGCAGAGGTGGAATTGCGGGAATAAATCATTTATTTTGGGGAAGAATAATGAACATAATCAACCTGGAAACGGAACGTTAAACAAACAGAACTGAGGCGAGACGCGGAACATAAACAAACAGAGAACGGAGGACATAACTAATTAAACTAAGAACAAAATAACAAGGAACCAATAAAGGAAATAAACTCAGACAGGGAATATGGGAGAAAAGGATGGAGGAGGAAGCTCGGGAAACCGGAGACTACAAGAAAACAAAAACCAAAGTAAATGCAGGGACGGGACCTGAGGAGAATGATAAAGGGAAAAGAACAAGCACAGAGAATAAACGAGCAAGAGGGGAAGGCTTACTGGGAGACATGGAGGACAAGCAGGGGGAGACGTGGAGGACAAGCAGGGGGAGACGCAGAGAGACAAGGAGGGAAGCAGACGATCCAGCGGTGAGTGAATGAGTTAACTGGGCTTAAATACTGAGGAGCAGGAGTTGGAGTGGTGGAGATGATGATTGGATAATTGCAAACAGATGTGAGTGATAATGAAGAGAGAAAACAAAGAAAGAAGAGGGACAGAGCAGGGGAAACTAGAGAACACAGAATATAACAAAAACAAAGACTAAACCAAAATAGAAAATAACCTAAAGAAAACAATAACTAATGATAACAAAGTAAAACAAAGCAACTACAACAAATTAAACAGCAAACTAACAGGGAACAAAAACACATATCATGACATTTGATGCAGAAAAGCACAACAGAAAATCAGTTTTTAAACAGTTTATTGGTATTTTCATTGCACAGACCTGACCTGTTACCAAGGATGGCTTAAGGGTAGTCTGGGCCCCTGGGCAATAAGGTCATAAGCCTCATCCTGACATAAGGGCTTTTAATAATAAGGTTTAAATATGAATAATGAAAATGTTTTGGTTTCATGATCCTGTAAGTGTGCTTGTGTGACTTCCTGAAGAAGTGAGACCCACTGTCACAAATAAGTTTCAGTTCAGGCTAAAAAACATCAGAGTTTTATTTGATTTCTGTTTTTGATTGAAGTTGTTTTTGTTCTTAAATAAATATTTAAAGTTTAAAAACTATTTTTTCTCTGAATTGTACTTTTTGATGTAAGCTGTTCTTAGTATTTAAACCTTAACAGTCCTGCATGTGGGAACTAGGAACAGAAACGTACTGATGAGAAATCTGCTTTTAAACTGTGAACTTACTTTTAATTTTAATGTCTTTTTAAATTATTTTACCTTTTTCTTAATTTTATCCTTAAATTGTAACTATTCCTGTAATTTTTAATCTGTATTTAACGCACTTTTGTAATAAATGTGCTATGCAAACAAAAAATAGTTTATCTTGATCTGATTAATACCTTCAAATAAAGTTTCTTCTCTGCTGTTTTATGAACTGAAATTAACTATAAAACCTTTACTCAGATTTCTCTTATGTTTTAGTTCTGCTAGAGATTTTTCTTTTCTATATGAAGAATATGGAAAATCATGCAAAGTTATATTCTATTTTAGTCAAGAAATAAAACAACAAACCTTTTAAATTATTTATTTTATTATCAACCAACCCATACAGAACCATTTTAATTACAGTTCAGTTATTAATTTACTAATAAATGAGTGAAGAACAATCATGATTTGTAGATGAACCATAATTCTGGTGTTTATAAATCTGTGACAGTTATTAAAACAATAAAA
>JAVLVB010001258.1:0-12522 GCA_032876305.1 Orestias chungarensis
ATATAAAGCCCTCACTAATAAAGCTCCATCGTATATCAGAGATCTGATTACTCCTTATGTCCCTAACAGAGCACTTCGCTCTCAGACTGCAGGTTTACTGGTGGTTCCTAGAATCTCTAAAAGCACAATGGGAGGCAGATCTTTCAGTTATCAGGCTCCTCTCCTGTGGAACCAGCTTCCAGCTTTAGTCCGTGAGGCTGACACCCTGTCTAGTTTCAAATCTAGGCTTAACTTTCCTGTTTGATAAAGTTTATAGTTAGGAAGAGGTAGAGAAGACAGCCTAAACTGGTTGGGGAGGAACTCAGTCTTGACAGACAGTTCTCCTTTGCTCTACCTTCTTCATGTCTCACTCTATAGGGTTAAGTTATTTAAGTTTTTCTATAGTTATGCTGCTATAGGCCTAGACTGCTGGAGGGCAATCTGACCACTTCTCTCTCTGCTACTTTCTTCCTTTGTCCAATCTGCTTAGTTAGTTGTTTCAACCTTGTTAACCTTTTGTTTTCTCAAAGTGTTCTTCTCTCCATAGTAACCACACCTGGCCTGGCGTTCTGTTAGCTGAGACAGCTTCTTGGATGAGAACATGGGCTGAGATGCTTCCAGTGACGTTCTACAACTGCTGCTATAAACTCTATTATTTCAGTATCCTGTGCTTCTAATTTAGTTTTCAGTCTCTTCAAACCCCCAGTCGGTCGTGGCAGATGGCTGCTTGTACTGACCCTGGTTCTGCTGGAGGTTTGTTCCTGTTAAAGGGGAGTTTTTCCTCTCCACTGTCGCTACATGCATGCTCAGTATGAGGGATTGCTGTAAAGTCAACGACAACACAAGCCATTTTTTCTGTCTGCTGATTCCAGAGGAGTGAATGCTGCAAGTCAATGACTCCGTGAATCTGCTGGGCTTCTTTAGATTGGAACCTTTTTCAAACTGATTTGTTCATGATGAATGTTGGGTTTTAATTGATTTTCTTGTAAAGTGCCTTGAAACGACATCTGTTGTAAATTGGTGCTACATAAATAAGCAGATTCTAGAAACTGATGCTAGAAATATTCTCTCTAGGACTGATGCTGAAAAACTAGTCCATGCATTTGTTATTTCAAGGCTGGACTATTGTGATACTTTAACAGGAAGTTCACAAAATACAGTTAAAAGTCTTTAGTTGGTCCAAAATTCTGCAGCAGAGACAACTCTGCCCTATGAGGAAGGTGGATCAACTGCTGAGAAATAGATGCCCAAAAAAACAGACATGATTTTGGACTAAGCCCTCGTGGACCCAACAAGAGCAGGCTGTACTTGCAGCCCTGTAGCAATTCCAGAGTGTCTTGGAATCCAATCTGGCTGGGTGAGGGTAATCAGAAAGCACAGTCCTAGAACCTAGGCCACAGATTTTCCCCGCTCAGCGACACATCCGCCGAGAAGCTGACTCAGGTAGTTAGCAGCTCCATTGTGAGAAACATGGAATTAGAGCAACCAGCAACAATAGTCTGTTTTTTCAGACCAAAACAGTTGACATCAAATCCTATCTGAAACTGCTGGCTAAGAATAAACGTAAAAACATCATCATAAAACCCCATCTATCATAATGATGTAGCAATTGTGAGCTGAGCAAGCAGCTCACCTCTAGATAGTGGTTTCCATTTTAGCTTATCCATCCATATCAGGGTCCTGAGAAACTAACAATCTGAGGTTTAAAACAATGGCCAAGTACGGAACCCTGTGGTACTCCACAAGTAACCTTAAAATCCAAAGAAATTTAGACAAACAAACTGGGGTGTATCAGACAAATACAATTTGAACCAGCCCAGGGCTGTTTCCTTGAGCTCTATCATCACCATATTAACCACATGCTAAACTTTGTTCTCTGCAGGAAAATGAGACACTTATCACTGAAATCAATGAGCTACGCAAGGAGCTCCATTCTGTGCGCATCAAGGCAAACAATTAAAAAACTTCAGCTGGGCTTCCTAAAGAAGCTCAGGTCATGTCTAAGTTCAAAGGAAGCATCTCAAAAGGAACCTAAACATAATGGAACCAGCTGATCACCTACATGTTGTTTAGAAAGCAGCTTCCAAGCTGTTGGGATATGCCTTTATGTGCAGAGAAATGTATTTAATTGGTAAAACTTGTGTTTTCTGAGATTTTCTTCTTCATATAGTTAAACATCCAGTTTTGCAATCTACAAAAAGAATCTAATTGCTGATAGTCTTCTTGCCAGCAGGGGTGTAATCAAGTGGTTTTACCTAGACGGTGATTATGTTTTCCATCCATCCATCATGTAACCCGCTTACCCTTGTAGGGTCGTGGTGGTTTGCTGGTGCTTATCTCCAGCTCACAATGGGCGAGAGTTACGGATACACCTTGGACCGGTCGCCAGTCCTGTTATATCTAAATGAGGTTTATCTAGTTATTATTGAATGATTTCTTTAAACAATGTATTCACATCAGCTTGGTGCTCTATACATAGTCTCGTTACATAGACATTGATGGCTTCATTTTTTTTTTTTTGTAAAGCTTTTAACTCCAAAACAGATTTATGTTGTAAGCTTCACACTACACTACAGCTCTGCACTGATCAGTCAGTTATCAGAAGCCCAACCCCACACCCTCTTTCTCAAAAATAAAGCACTAATCCCAATAGCGAAAATTCAACCCAAATAAACGTACATTTAATCCATCGTTAAAATGAGACCCATGTTTGTTTGAATTCTTTAAAATGGAAGTGATTTCAACATCATTGGACATTAAAGGAAATATACTGGATTTAACTGGCTTCAGTGGTAAATACCAGCAATTTTTTGGTACCACTGAAGGTCACCCATTATAAACTACAATGATACCTCAATGTTCTATATTTATTTAGGACTATCTTTTCTCAGTTATGAAAATGTAAAAGGTTTCTCAGGTCCATAATCTCCAGAGTGTTACATGAACCCTTGAAAGATGAGGCATAATAAACGAACAATAGCTTTTCTTTCAGTATTGAGAACACTTGGGGGCTCTTTAATTTAGAGACATCAAGTGAAACAAAGTGATGACTTTTGGTGTATTCTTGAATAGTTAATGATCAATTTTCTTCCCATAAGTACACATTTACAAAAACCAAACTATTTATTGTGTTTTTGAACAAATGTTTCTCTTAAGATGATTGTTTGAAATTCTGTAATTCATAAAAGGGACAATCAAGAATCAAGAATCAGTATATTTATATAGCGCCAATTTACAACAGGTGTCGTCTCCATGCACTTCACAGAAAATCAACTAAAATCAAAGATACATCATAAACAAATCAATTTGAAAAAGTTTCCAATCTAAGGAACCCCAGCAGATTCATGGAGTCATTGACTTGCAGCATTCAGTCCTCTGGAATCACCAGACAGAAACAATGGCTTGTGTTGTCGTTGACTTTACAGCAATCCCTCATACTGAGCATGCATGTAGCGACAGTGGAGAGGAAAAACTCCCCTTTAACAGGAAGAAACCTCCAGCAATGGCTTTATGTTGGCATTAGGGAACTTTCTTTTAATGTTACTGTTTAGGTTATATTAATGTTTGTCTTGAATGTTGTTTAAAAATGTACTTGTTTGCCTTTACCTATTTATGTTAGAGTTCAACAATGTCTAATGTTCGTTTAAAAATGGCATGAGTGGCCTTAGCAGACAAAAGCATTACAGCCTTTCCCAAACTCACTTTATTTGTTTCTAGCAAAGAGACTTTAAAACAAGTACAATTATATTGCAGTTACACGTTATATAAACCAAGAAATGAAATCACTTTAGAAAGATCATAAAATAAACACAAAACCAACAAAGATAAAAAATAGAAAAGCTAGATATCTTGGTAAAGTTTCAGGTCTGTGATGTGCATCTCGATCCTCTTGTGAAGTTCATCCATTGAGGTATACAGGGTTTCATACAGTGCCTAAACACACAGAAGGAAAACTTGTTCCACCATAAAGGATTCACCATCAAACAAACACAGATGCTCCATAAAATCTATGTACCTGAGCCTTCTCAGTCTCTTTGGTGCAGACTTCTCTCAAGTTCTTGATCTTGGCCTTCAGCTGCTGGGTCTCTCCAATAATCGCTTGTATTTTATCCGCCATCTCCTCACGCTTCTGATGGATTTGATCGCACTGCCTGAATAAAAGCTTATATAAGGTTCTCAAAGAAATTTTTGGTCACATAAATGATTTAGACGAATAAGTACTGATACCCCAGAACTTCCTGAACATGATGCTCCTTCATCTCCCTTTTCTTCTGTCTGCGGATGTTCTGTTTGCACTCCTTATCCAGCTTCATTCCCAGAGCTCGCCTCAGCTGAACCTCCTCGTTGCAGAGACTCTTCAGCTCCTTTTGCATTTTCTCATTTTGAACCGCCAGCACCTGGTACTATGATCATAATTAGTTGGCATGTAACTTTCCCAAAACTACTAAATAAATAAAACTTGCTTTCTAATGTACAGTTGTTATTTTAGCCGTTTATGAAAACATCCATCCTAAGGAGCTTCTATCACTGTGGTAGAGACCATTTTCTGCTCCTGCATCACTGTGAGGCAAAGCAGCAGCGCAGATGCTGAGAGGACGGCTCTACAGAGGTTAAGGCTGCACAGACGACTGTGAGGAGCAGCCTTCCCTCCATCTCAGACCTCTACACATCACGAAGCAGAAAGAGCATCCAGTGTGGTTCATCAGGCTAGACCCTTTGCTCTACCACCTACTTTGTAAGTCGATTTGGACAAAAGCGTCTCCTGAATACATTAATAAGTACATAAGAGGGGGCTCAACACCATGGAGGACTCTACCCAGACTGTTTCAGCTCCTTCCCTCAGGCAGAAAACTTAGAAACATTCATACCAAGACCACCAGGCTCAGAAACAGTTTCTACCCTGCAGCTGTCGGCTGATGAACTGAAGTCCCCTGTTGACTAAATTTAGCACATCACACCATTATATTCAGATATTGATTTATTCATTTATTTATTTGGCTCAAAAAAGGACCTGAGTTTAAATCTTATACCACAATATGCAAATGGTACAATAAAAATCCTTAAATAATCCAAGTGTCCTTAAAATGACTCTTGGCTGTAATTTGAAAGTATTCACATCTAAATTAAAGTAATGGTTTAAGAATTACAGAATTTTATTACAGAATACGACAATTGACTCAGAAGGCTTTAGACAATCCAGTTTTTTCATGTTTTGTTCCAAGATGGTGGTCTGGTGTTGTGTAAGTTTAGCATCTGCTTCTCCTCTAGATGACACAGTAGAGAGCTTAGGTAAAACTCTTCACAGGAAACAAAGCCGCCGAGTAACTGACTTGTGAGATGAACAGAGTGGAACTAGCAGATCACGGCGGCTTCAGAGTTAAGGATGAAACACGAGAGGCACATTTCAGTCTATTTATATAGCGCTAATTTACAACACGTCTTTTGTTTCAATCGTAAATAGATCAAAATTCATCCTCTGCACTTTGAAAACATTATAATTACTGTATAATAAAAACAAAAGTTAACTTAATAAATGTGTTCTCTACATCTCAATATACCCTAAACAATTTGATTAAGTTTAGTTCGACCTCAAATCAATGCAATTTATTTTCAGCAAGAAAAGAAAATATTTCTTGACTAATATAAAAAAAATAATCGCTGACTATCGTAATCAAATATTAAAATAATTGGTAGATCCAGCCCTGATCTAAAACAAACCTTCTGTAAAACCTTGTGGAGGCAGTGTGATGGTATGGCCATGTATGACTTCCAACATCACTGGTTCACTTTAGGTTATTTACTGCTCAGATTCAGGCAAATGCAGCTAAGCTGATTGGACGGCGCTTTATGGAAAATTTACTGCAAAAGCTACCCAGGAGTTTTGAAGCAAAAAAGTGAAATATTCTGCAATGGCTGAGTCAATCACCTGATCTCAACCCAATCAAATTCAATAAAAAATGACCCAGTTTTCTTATTTCTTTAAAACCTGTTCAGACAACTGTGGGGTTTGTTGTGTAGTCATCCCTCCTGAGTCAGTACTGTGTACAAAAGGAGTGGTAACTTCAGTCCTTCAGATCTGGAGTCCAGCGACGTTTCAAACAAACCCAAGTTAAATAATGAGTTCATAAGTGCGACGCCTCCACAACCACATCTCCTAGTGGGAATTATGTGTTCAGGGGGACCCAAACACAACTACATCCACACATTTCATACATGTAAGCCACAAATATAGGCCACAAATTTCTGTTTGCAAAATGTTTACATGAAGAACAAAAAAAAAGAATAAAACTTCCTCTTCCTTTTACCTTACGGTGACATTTTGTGTCATTCTGTCAGAAGACGACCAATAGCACCAGTCAAGGTTCGTGGGTTTAGGTAGTTAGGTGACTTATTTAGTGGTCACAGCGTGTGGTTGGGGGGGTGAATACATATCATCTGGATGGAAAGTATTCACAGAAGGGCTGGTTCCATACAAGAAACTTGAAAATCATTATTAAGACTTTGAATAAGCAGATGTTTTGTTGTATTTCTTGTGTTTTGAATTTCCTCTTTAATATTCTTCTGAGCTGAATAAACGTTTCTCTTTAAGAGAATAAGGGGCAAACATGTTTGTACTTCTTTCACTTGTTAGATATTTGATTATTATTTATTATTGAGGGAATGAAATGAAGAATAAAAGTAATTTAAATAAACTGTCCAAATCCACAAAAAAGAATAGTGCATTTGTCTTCATTTTGTCATGGATCAAGATTACCAACAAGCCAATGACATCCTAAAGTGAAGCATGGCGGTGGCAGCATTACCCTAAAGGATAGATATGGGCAGTATGGCCTAAAAATTCAATTCTACATTTTAATACAAAATTCTATTTTTTTCCTCCCTTTGTTGTTAAAATAAATTACAAGTGACAGAAAACATACTAAAAGTTTTCATTTAAAGTACCCCTTTACAGAGTTGGTAAATGCTACATGGCCTCTACTTCTATCTATACTTTCTTTATCAAGTCCAGGGGACCCTAAAGCGCTTTACAATACATTCATTCACACACAGCTGCACCTGGGACAGTCTGACAGAAGCGAGGCTACCAAGCACCGTCGTCACTGGGTCGTCTGGCCACCAACAAGAGGGAAGACAGATGACCAAGGACACAAACCAGTTACCAGTGACCAGTTACAAGACAAACTCCAACCTGCTGGGCCTCCTGAAAACGTCCAACTAAACATTAGGGTATAAAACAAGAGTCCAGGCCCTGCGTAGACTGGTCTCTCTCTGAACAAAGGAAACACATGAAATGGATCAATATAAAGAAAAACCCTAGTTTTACTAAACTAAAACTCTATAAGCAGAAATTTGGATTATGTTAATAAGTCAACAGGAACTGGGAGAGCAGTCATGACAGAGGGAAGATGAATCCAGATCACAACGTGAGACCCAGTTCTAGACCTTTGACTTTGCACTCTGGCTCTCAGGCTTCCTGTTCAAGACTTAAAATGTCAGAACACTTAAGTAAATGTCACGTCTTGTTGTTTCTAGTTTTAATACGGTTTCAATAATAACTGAAATGCATAAACTTACTTTCCCAAAGGAATGTTCAAAAGCTAATCGGACTGTTTAGATGTCATAAACGACTAACCTTACTATCTAAAGTGTCCACCATGTTTCATATTTTTACTTTGTTGTCCTTACTTTGAAGTTCTTTTTTGAAAAATCAGGTCTAAACTGAAACATTTGAAGCAGTGAACCCATGTTATAGAGACCGTATGCATCAACTTCCTTCTGCTGCACAGAGACGTACTCATTTCTGTTGGTCTGTCTCATATAATCATAACAGTTTGTGGTTGACGTATTTGGAAACGTTTCAGGGGTATGAATACTTAAGGGATGGGGAACCTGACAGCTACAAGGAACAAACCTCCTCTTGATGCAGCTTGGTGTTGTTCATGCAGCTCTCCAGGTCCTGCAGCAGGACAAACATCTGCTGGACCTCCGCCTCTGTGTGGGACACGCTCTGCACCCTGCTCTGCATCTCCACCACACACTCGTCTGCTTCTGTCTGAGAGAAAAAAGTATTATTAAAACGTGTGTGAGACACTTTACCTTATCTACATCAAGCATGTTCCTACTCACTATGGAGTTCTTGACTTTTTTGACCGTGTCCCTCATCTTCTCCATCTGGCTCCTGAGCTCCTCTGGAGACTCCACGATCTGAGACTTGAGCTTGGTGATGTCCTCCTTCAAGTTACTCACATCCACCTTAACTTGGGACTGAAACACACGTGTTCAATAACATGACCAACCATGAAAAACTTTGGCGTATTAGAGTCAGAATTACAGCTGGAACAATCGCAAAAATTAACACATGTTGTTTGTTAAAAGATCAGAGTTCAAGAAGTAAATAGCACAAAACTTTCTGTGTCTTTAAATATGCTTTGGTTTAAGTATAAACTCTTTCAAATTCTGTAAACCTATTATTCTGTAACTGGAAATGGTTGTCAACAGTTTAGCTTTAAATTTGATTGAAAACTGAGCTTTGTAAACGTTGATGGAAAAAAATCTATTTTTAGCCATAAATCTGTTCTATAGATCATACGTCAAAGGAACAGTTCTTATTGCATTTTAGACAATACACTGTTTATTTTCCCGTTTAAAGAAGGAATGTTTTAATGACACTAAAACAAACTAAAGGTAAAAAATGTAAAACCTGAAGAATGTGGCTTTTCTAATTAATGGTCAGAATAATCTTTAGAATACTAAACCAGTCGGTAGCAGCTGCGCAGTCACAATCACGTACCAGCTTCTGCGTCTTCTCTGCGATTTTGGTTTTCCACTCTGCAATGGAGTCCTTTTTAGCATTCTGCAATAAAAAGAACAAGAGTCAGACTAACCAGCCGCTTTCTAACAGCTCCAAGCATGTTCTGTCAGCAACCTACCACATCCTGATACTCATGCACAGTGGTGCCCTGCAGCTCAGACAGAGCAGCTGCCAGCTCGTCAGCCTCGGCCTGCTGCTCTGGTGGGACGGTCCTGGTTCAGGATCAGATCAGATCACAATCATTCAGTTTTATTTATTCAACCAACATTTTGAAGAACGTTTTAACATTTACAGGTAACAGCTTATGTTTATGTCTGAGCTTTTTGTTTTCTTTTAGGATGAAGGCAGAACAAAACAGCTGAGATTGAATCAGGTTGTTTTTATTCGGTTAGCTTAGCAGGTTGGAGCCAGTGAAGAAAAAAAATGCCGTTTAAAATGGCATCTGCTTGACTTGTTCTTACTCTAGTTAGCGTTAGCCATGCCTCGCCTTCATCTCTGCAGCTCATTTGTTGATAATTCCCTGTAATGCCGCCACCTAGTGGCTACGCTGTACCAAACTGTCTCAGTTCCACACACAAATATTTTATTATATTCTTATCTTTTATCTATTTTCCAATTGCTTTTAGGGTGTAACTGGTCCGTGGGATTACAATTTCGTTCCACCTCATGCACCACACGAGATGTGAATGACATTAAAATCTCCTTAAATCCTTGAACTAGTAGCCTCTCAGACATACTAGCAGGAGAATCTCACTCATTCAGATGAACGTAAGTTTAAACAAACCCGTTTCTGAGCTGTCATTTAGTCCAGTTTTCGTTCTGTGACTCACACATAGCTTAATATCTCATGCAAGCACAGAGCTGTTTTATGTCTGCATGCTTTTATTTGTATGTGTGCATGCAAACTTAATATATGTATAAATTTAGTTTTGTAAATGTGTGAGTCTCTTTGTGTGTGAGAGAGAGAAATTGGATTAGTGTGTGTATTGTAAGTGTGTTAGTGAGTCTTTTGTGTTGTGTGAGTTTGTCCTAAACTGCCCCCATATTCTGCTCTAACATGAACTCTACAGTGTGGGAGCATATACAAACAGGTGTGTTCCTTTCTAACAAGTCCAATCAGCTGAATAGTTGACTGAATAAGTTATACATCAATACAACGTTCTACCAAAAAATGTATTTCAAAAGTAATGAAACCTTTACTTTAGTTGGAATTTTCTTTTTTTCCAAGCACAACCAAAATATGTGAAACAAAAATGTATTTAATCATAGAATGCAGCTGAATCTTTGCCTGATTATGCATCTAAAACAACAGCCTTACACATCGAAGCATGTTGAAGAAAAAAACCACAAGATGTTCAGAAAACTTACGTTAGCAGCTCTATCTTCTTCTCTGCCTCTCTGTTGCCTTTGGTGTACGCCTGCAGCCTGTCCATGTCTGCCCTCTAACATACAAAAAAATGTTTCAAAAGCCCTCTTATGCTACAATGTGGTGTGCTGACATTTGGATTGGGAAGAGATAGAACAGCAGTAGCACAAAGTAGAGTGGAACTGTCAACAGAACGGCAAATGAACAACAGTTTCTAAAATGTTAATCACTAATCTGAAGAGTGTGGGCACCATTGCACTTCAGAGTAGCACAGGTCTAGGATTCTTGAACTACATGAAAAGGAATACTCTCACAAGAAAATCACCACCACAGTTCATCCATTGTTATTGTGTGGTGGTGGCAGCATCAGGCTTTGGGTATACCGTTTTAGATAGATGGAGTTAAATCCAGAAGATCCTGGAAAAAAATCCCCAACCCTGCCTAGATTTGAGATTACGGTGGACTTCCACTATACAGCCGCACCTACTGTAATATGGGATGGTTTAAATTGGACGGGCTCCATGGGAGTCATTAAGAAGGCTGTTTTTGTTTGTGGCTCTCACAGTCAAATATTTGCTGCTCATGTCACGCCGTGTCAGTAAAATCAGACCAACAACCTAAAACACAATGATCTGGGTCTGAACACATCACTGTCAGATCAAACATCTCTGTATACCTTAAAAATAGTTTCCAGATACAGCCTTGAATATCATTGTTTGAATTATTTGCCTGAGTGGATCAGTTGTAACATACAAATTTGGCCTGCTTCTCCAACATCATCTCCATCCTCTCCTTCCTGAAGTGAAGAAAGTTCATGATGGCGCTCAGGATCACCAAAGTCTTCTGTTTTTCTGGGTACCAAAAAGGTTGGATCACTTTAGGTTAATAATATCATCACCAGTTTATTAGTGAGACAGTTTCCTGCAGAATAACGTAAATTCTTTTGAACCGGTTCTCTTTTTGTTGACCCCACCATCAGCTCTGAATAGCTGATGGGGGTAAAATTAGGCCTCTGTAGGTCATCAGTTACATAGAGATCTCTATCACTAAACTGCACACAGTCATACATCAGTCATATTTTTATAATTTATCAATGCTGTAATGGAACTACTGGGGAAATTATAAAAATACTTCAGCCCAGTTTTTGGGTACCAAAAGGGTACTTTTACTTTTTTCACAATTATGCACTACTTTGTATCGGCCTGTTAGACAAAACATGCTACGGTTTGAGAATGTGATGTGCAAATATTTGGAAACTGGGACGTCAAAACTTTTAGGATGGCACTGTAAATCTAGATGAGAGTTATAAATCTATACTGAAATATCACATTAAGTAAACTGGATATCCCAGAGGACCAGAGTAATGAACTAATGGTATCGTAATGAACCGTATCAGTAATATTTTGGTGACAATAACACAGTTTAGAAGGTAAACAGTTAAAATGTTGGTCAAGTCAGAAAGAAACTAACACAAAGTTGTTGTAAACATCCAAACTGGAAAATCTGCTAATTTCTCAACAACACCTTGTTGAAATGGGTAAAAGATTATCTATTTTGCAGTCTGTGTTGGCCCAAGAACACAAAGCAGCGGATTTATCAAAAATGACCCAGTTATGGCAACATTATATCATCATACATGTTTTTCTAATAACATGCGGCCTTGGTATGAATACTTGAAGAAGCAGCAGTAAATTAAAACCGTGTTGGCTGCAGCGTGCAGAGACACACTTACTTGGGGCCAGCAGGTCATTGAGGGAAAAGTCGTAGACCAGGCACAGTGGCAGGAACTGCCGCCTGAAACAAAGATCACACTTTTTAAAAAGCAAATATAACTCAGACAATGTTCCGCTGAGCTGTTTCATGAATCTACTCTCAGAAAATGGGTATGTTTACATGGGCAGAACTAATCAGAATAAACAGACGATTCAGTTTGATTAGTATGGAATCAAATAAGGGTCAGAAAAAATTTGTACTTGTAAAAAAATGAATAAGTATTTGTACTTGTAAAAAAGATTTCCCACCTTCAAGTGTAAACCTGAAGTTACAGGTTGGCAAATCTCAAGTTACAAGTATGAATTTTGACCCTTTTTTGATGCCTGAGCGAATAGCCATTTAGTACGTTGCTTATTGACTTGTCCATTTTATTTTTATAACTATTTTATTTTGATGTCTTTTTTTAATCAAATAAAATGTATTAATATTGTTCTTGTTTGAGTAAATGGACTTGTGGTTGATCTTTTTGTGGGTTTTTTGCTGGGTGGGCTAGGGTTGAGCCTTGTGAGCTTGTGTGTGTGATGCTTTCTTTGACTGGTAATGAAGGTATGTACTAGACCACCCTCTTGAAACTAGGTTTAATCTTCCATTA
>JAVLVB010001259.1:0-13512 GCA_032876305.1 Orestias chungarensis
TTAGTCTAGTGTGTCTTAGTCTAGTTTGTTTTAGTCTAGTTTGTTTTAGTCTAGTTTGTTTTAGTCTAGTGTGTCTTAGTCTAGTGTGTCTTAGTCTAGTGTGTTTTAGTCTAGTGTGTTTTAGTCTAGTGTGTTTTAGTCTAGTGTGTCTTAGTCTAGTGTGTCTTAGTCTAGTGTGTCTTAGTCTAGTTTGTTTTAGTCTAGTTTGTTTTAGTCTAGTTTGTTTTAGTCTAGTTTGTTTTAGTCTAGTTTGTTTTAGTCTAGTGTGTTTTAGTCTAGTGTGTCTTAGTCTAGTGTGTCTTAGTCTAGTGTGTCTTAGTCTAGTTTGTTTTAGTCTAGTTTGTTTTAGTCTAGTTTGTTTTAGTCTAGTGTGTTTTAGTCTAGTGTGTTTTAGTCTAGTTTGTTTTAGTCTAGTGTGTTTTAGTCTAGTGTGTCTTAGTCTAGTGTGTCTTAGTCTAGTGTGTTTTAGTCTAGTTTGTTTTAGTCTAGTGTGTTTTAGTCTAGTGTGTCTTAGTCTAGTTTGTTTTAGTCTAGTTTGTTTTAGTCTAGTGTGTTTTAGTCTAGTGTGTTTTAGTCTAGTGTGTCTTAGTCTAGTGTGTCTTAGTCTAGTTTGTTTTAGTCTAGTTTGTTTTAGTCTAGTGTGTTTTAGTCTAGTGTGTCTTAGTCTAGTGTGTCTTAGTCTAGTGTGTTTTAGTCTAGTGTGTTTTAGTCTAGTGTGTTTTAGTCTAGTGTGTCTTAGTCTAGTGTGTCTTAGTCTAGTGTGTCTTAGTCTAGTTTGTTTTAGTCTAGTTTGTTTTAGTCTAGTGTGTCTTAGTCTAGTTTGTTTTAGTCTAGTTTGTTTTAGTCTAGTGTGTTTTAGTCTAGTGTGTTTTAGTCTAGTGTGTCTTAGTCTAGTTCGTTTTAGTCTAGTTTGTTTTAGTCTAGTGTGTTTTAGTCTAGTGTGTCTTAGTCTAGTGTGTCTTAGTCTAGTGTGTTTTAGTCTAGTGTGTTTTAGTCTAGTGTGTTTTAGTCTAGTGTGTCTTAGTCTAGTGTGTTTTAGTCTAGTGTGTTTTAGTCTAGTGTGTTTTAGTCTAGTGTGTCTTAGTCTAGTGTGTCTTAGTCTAGTGTGTCTTAGTCTAGTTTGTTTTAGTCTAGTTTGTTTTAGTCTAGTTTGTTTTAGTCTAGTGTGTTTTAGTCTAGTGTGTTTTAGTCTAGTTTGTTTTAGTCTAGTGTGTTTTAGTCTAGTGTGTTTTAGTCCAGTGTGTTTTAGTCCAGTGTGTTTTAGTCTAGTGTGTTTTAGTCTAGTGTGTTTTAGTCTAGTGTGTTTTAGTCTAGTGTGTTTTAGTCTAGTGTGTTTTAGTCTAGTGTGTTTTAGTCTAGTGTGTTTTAGTTAGCCGCGGCTAGCTCAATGACTCAGCGAGACGTTTAGAGTCAACGGCGCAGCCAACGGCAGCTAGGCTAACGGAAGCTAGGCTAACGGAAGCTAGGCTAACAGCTAACATTTTACCTTTTGTTGTAGAAATCCTCCAGAGCGTGCCACTCCGCCGCCATTTCCGGCGTGGAGCTGCTGCTCTGCTGCTGTTTGAGGAACCCGCTGACATCTTTCATGGTACGACCCGAATAAAAAAGTAGATGTATTTAAGCAAGAAGGGTTGGAGAGGATAGTTAAATGAGAAGCTAAAGCCAAGTAGCCTGCCGTTCTCACGCAGTCTGCGTCTGCGCAGCTGCAAGTTCTTCTTCTTCTTTGGATTTTAACGGCAGCTTGCGTCCATTACTGCTGCATTACTGCCATCTAGTGGATTCTAATATCTACAACTTAAATTCTCATAATGATCCCAGTATTTCTTTTTTTTTAACTAAAAATCTTTCCCCTCAATACTCTTTAACATTTTCAAATTTCAATTCCATATTAAATCATAATTCCGTTTTTAGGAGATGATTGTGGACTTCAGAAGGGGCAAGCATGCCCACCTCCCCCTGCACATGGGAGGATCTGCGGTGGAAGTGGTCAACAGCTACATGTACTTGGGTGTACACCTGAGTAACAACCTCACCTGGAGCAACAACACTTCCATTCTGGTCAGGAAGGCGCACCAGCGGCTCTACTTCCTCAGGAGGCTGAGAAGAGCTGGACTCGGGAGCTCAGTTCTCACCTCCTTCTACAGATGTGTGGTGGAGAGCGTACTGTGCTCCAGCATCAACGTGTGGCATGGAAGCTGCTCTGCTGCAGACAGGAAAGCTCTGCAGAGGGTGGTGAAGGCTGCACAGAGGACTGTTGGAGTCAGCCTCCCCAGCACCACAGACATTTACACCTCCAGATGCAGGAAGAGGGCCTCCGGCATCATGAAGGACCCCACACACCCAGCACACTCACTTTTTGTTCCGCTCCCCTCAGGCAGGAGGCTGCGGAGCATCAAGTGTAGAACAACCCGACTGAGAAACAGCTTCATTCCTGTCACTTTAAAATGTCAATTAATATGTCACTTGCACTACGAATTTTCATTGCTGCTATGTCCGAAGTCCCATATTGTAGATTCTGTGTAGTCAAATCCTATTTCTCGCATAGTTCTTTATATTTTATTATATTATTTGAAATTGCTATCAGGGTGTAAACTGGACCGGGGGATTAGAATTTCGTCCCACCTCATGTTTCACATGTGATGTGATGACAAATGAAATTCCTTGATTCCTTGATTCCTTGATAATAATCTTCTTTGATTTACGTATTTTTTTACAACTAATATAAACATGTTCAATTGTTTCCACAGTGTCACACCAACTACATAAACCAGTAAGATGTTTTCCCATCTTAAAAAGGGGTTCCATTTAAGAAAACTGTGATCTGTATTTTGAAACCTATGTAAATGCCTTCCATTTATTTCTTTATCCCACCTAAGTTTCCATATCTTCTTGCTTTCTTTCCAAACTATGCTTCTACCTTCAGGTTTGGATAACTTTACTGGCATATCAACATGTTTTTTTTAATAGCCTCTTTTGTTACCCAATATGCCTTCATGAGCAGGAGTCCAAAATAATGTTGTATTTTTATTCTGTTCACATATTCTATGATGAACATCCATAACCTCATATAAAATATTTTGATGATTTTTTTGTATCTCCCTTTTCAATACTTAATGGTGGCGATAACGAAACCATACAAACTATTATTGTATTTATGCAGCTGCAAGTTCTTCTTCTTCTGGCTGATTAATTTAAGTTATTAATTTAAACAGTGCAAACAATGACACTTTTTTTTTTTACATTGCAAAGTTCCTTAATAATACAATTTTCTGAAATAAATTAATAGTATTCTTTTTTATTTTGATATAAGTAAAACACAAACCGGTTTATAAAGACATTTATTTGTGTAGAGCAAAACATATTTGTGTAGTTTAATTCATGTTGGTGTTTTGAGAAATAATTATGTATTTGAAACTCGACTCTTATTTTTGTGTTCGTAGTGCTGATTCCGAGGTTCCGTGAACGCAGCATTACGTCTGCGTGGCGTTCGGACAGGAAGGCACAGTTCAGCAGGACAGTTTCTCTCAGAGTGATTGTTTTCAGTCAGTCTCTGTAGATCAGAGGAACCGGAAGTGGACACATCCTGCAGGATGTCAGGTTCGGTTTCCTCCGCCAGGCTGTGTTGTTTGGACCTGCTGCTTTCAGGGGCAGCCAGGACAATCCGTGCAAAAGGTTAGAGGACTCACAGCGAAGCTCACATGACTGGCTAACAATGATAATAATTACTGGCATTCCTCTGTAGGTTTTGGTGCCGACTGTTTGCGTCCAGGTGAAAGTTCAGCTCCTTTGCTCAGGTAACTCACCTGCTCAGGTGAAGTGACATGTTTTTACAGTTTATATTTAAAACAGAGCAGTCATGGGAAAAAAAAGAAAAAAAAGTAAAGCTCAGGTTTCAGACAATATAATCTTTGTCTGTAAAGCCAAACTCATGACCTTTGACCTTCTGACCTGAGAGGATGTCTTTGAGTTTCCGTTATTTCTGTGTACTTTACGCTCTGACGTTGGGGGACTTTGATCTGTTGCTGTTTTTAGACCAAAACAAACAGAACTAAGATTTTTTTTAAGATGCCGTTACCCTAAAATAAAATCTCTGCCAGAGGTCCTGTTTGGCTCAAATACCCTTTTAACCGACAGGAACGTTTTCTACGACCTTGATAGTCAAACACGTCACCAATTTGAATACAATATTAGTCATAATAAGTAAATAAAAATTACTTGAACTTTATGTCAGCCACTTTTAACGTGGGAAAGCGACACTAAAAAAGTTTCAGTTTTGGTAGATTTTGGCGGCCCAGTGTGGACAAAAGCGGTATTGTTTATCCGGAAGAAAGACTACATTTCCCATGAGCACCAGCGCATAGGGTGGTAAAATCCTAATCAGTTGGATTGAAACACATTTCTGTTTCCAGTGTCTGTGTGAAGGATGAATAGCGATGTGGTGATGAATCTAATTGTGGTGAAACAATGTCAGATGATGATGTTGGAGATAAGAAACGGGGGGAAGTGACGTATGCTGTAAAGCAGTCAGAACATTAGTAGTTGTTTTGTGTGGCAGGTAGGGTTCCTGCCACCCTCCTCAAAGTTGCTTAGTGCCGGTTAAAGCGATACGGACGCCCTCAGGCCGTGACAGAGGCGTCAAAACGAGCTTTAAATCGATGTATAATCACAAAAGTTACTTAGTGTTGCTATAAAATCAGTAACCAAAAATGTTTTGACAAGATTTTCAGCGAACAGCGGCAACGATCTGCCTTTAAATGTTAAAAAAATCCAATTTTAGATTTCCAATAAAAATTCGAGGCAGTTTTCAAAGCGAGTTAATTGATAATTCAGATTAGCCTAGAATATTTTACATCTAATCCAGGCGATTGAATCGAGTCACAGGAGAAGCTTTTTAAAAAATTTTTTATTTTGGAAAAGCGTCTAGTGATTGAAGTGTTCCTTTTGTTGCCAGGCAGGCGTCCCTCCTCCAGAGGACAACCAGCAGACGGCTGCTCTCTGGGGGCAGATCCGTGCAGCATTGGACTCTGCAGGAGGTGGCCAGCAGCCTGCGAGATCGGCGCTGCAAGAGGGTTGTTGTCATGGCGGGAGCCGGGATCAGCACGCCAAGCGGCCTCCCGGACTTCAGGTCCTATTACAGCCTTACGGTCTAATTAAGGAATTAATCTCATAATGTTTTGATATTCTCGTTTGAAAAACTATTGAGACCCAAACTCAAATCTAAATCCTCGGAGCCCGACTCACTTTTGCAAGATCTCGACTTGATTTTGCGGTTGGTTATTGATGAAGTCAACCAAACCTGCCAAATCAGAGTGAGTACCCTTGTGCTAAGAACTCTCTTATGCTGCGTTCACACCAAAACGCGTCTTAACGCTTGAAGTTGGACGTATTTTTACATTTTCGGCACTTTTTAGGGTCAGGCGTCCACACTTCCTGTTTTCTCAAGTCGGACTTCCTGTCTCTTCAACGGTGTTTTTGTATAGTGGAGGATGAACCTGAGAGAGCGGCTCGTCTTTCTTTAACGAACCAAGACAGCGGCTCGTCTTTCTTCAATAAACCAAGAGAGCCTGGTTGTCGGCTGCCTCGGCTCCATATCTGTAACTAGGGGAAAAATCCAGCAGCGTTCAGAGTTTGGTGATTTTCTCCTCCAGGAGCTTAGGGTCGATTTCAGTGCTAGTTTCACTGGAGTTAGAGAAAACAGACACAATAAATCTATCCTCCATCATCACCTCAGAATCTTCCATCACTACGTCAAATAGAAGGAGCTCTCTGATTGGTGCACGCTCAAGCGTCCAGCGGCCAAAGTTCAATTTTCCCAACTCGAGCGTTTGGAGCGTTTGGAGCGTTTTCGCCGTCTGAGACGTCAGACTGTGAAAACGCTCCAAACGCTCCAACTCTACGCGTCTACATCGACTTTGCATGTAAACTGGACGCTTTTGACACTCCAGATGCGTTCGGTGTGAACGCATCTTTATATTTAAGTCCATCAATCTTCACCAAAGGTGTGAGTTTCCTCCATTGCTGATTTCACTGTAACAGGACATCACAAAATTAAATCAGATAAATCTTTTGCAGGGTCTCGCTAAATTATGGTTTGGTTGACTGGGATTTTTATAAATTGTTTATTACAAAGTTTGAGGCCATTTCACGGTTATAGACAGAAACAACAGATGAACCTGAAAAGAGGGTAGGTGACGATGTTTTGTGGCGCTGCAGGTCGCCAGGCAGCGGTCTCTATGACAACCTGCAGCGGTACGACCTCCCGTACGCCGAGGCCGTCTTCGAGATCGGATTCTTCCACCGAAACCCGGAGCCTTTCTTCGCCCTGGCTAAAGAGCTGTACCCGGGAAACTACCGGCCCAACCTGACGCACCACTTCGTCTGCTTGCTCCACCAGAAGAGCCAGCTGCTGCGGATGTACACGCAGAACATCGACGGTCTGGAGAGACGTAGGGGGACGCCTCGTCGTACGGAGATCCCGGGACGCCGCGCGTCGTGTTTTTTTACGTTATTCTCTACTGGTTTCAGTGGCAGGCGTTCCTCCGGAGAAGCTGGTGGAAGCACACGGAACATTCTCCACGGCCACCTGCACTTCCTGCCTGCGGAAATACGATGGCGAGGATCTCCGAGTGAGCCACCGACCTTTGACCTTCAATTCGATCACTGGTTACTGAACTTAGGCCTAAGGTCCAGCAAAAACCCGAATATTCACCCAAATATCGTTTTTTGGTTCTAGAATTGGTCCGACCTTTCCTGCTATCTCTTAAATCATTTAGCACACTTTAGCTTTTACGGATACGTTTTAAAGCAACACTAAGTAACTTTTCAACCTTTTCATAACTACATAAATATGTTCTGATGATTTTGATGGAGTGTTTTAGCCTTTACTAAACACGATGTCGGTGTGGTGATTCATTGTTAGCGTCCACTAAGTACGGCTTTGTTTTAGCATTTGGTGTCATAAAATAACATTTTTAGTGCTTTTTCTATTTACAGTATTATTTTAGTGCTTGGTGTAAATAACTATTATAATTAATTGTTCATTTTTAGCACAGCCAAGTTTTATCTTCACTCCTGGTGTTTGATTTTAAAATGGATTTGTTTAAAACTGAAAACTCTTAGAACGTTGTTGGTAGTTATCGTCCAAGATAGTTAGATAAAGAACATACTATCAACTGTGAAACATGGCAGTGGCAGCATCATACTCAGGTCCATTTTACTCTCAGCAGTTGTGCAGGAAGATTTGAGTAATGAACGAAAAAGGACTGCTTCTGATTTCTTCAACTTTATCTTAAATGAGCAGCTAGATCGTAACATCGGTCGTAAATATCGGCCCGGTCTCATTTATGGGACAAATAACGAGATATATCCGATATATCTATATGCCTGTCCAGATATTGTCTAATCGTGTGTCCAATTTTGATTTTGCATGGATGGATGTTTGCAGTGGTCCGATTTGTCTTGTGTCCAGCCGGCAGTGGTGGGCGGGACCGTCCCCAGATGCCCCGCCTGTGGGGGCGTGGTCAAGCCAGACATCGTGTTCTTCGGGGAGGAGCTTCCTCTGCACTTCTCCAAGAACCTGACGGACTTCCCGCTGGCCGACCTGCTGATCGTCATGGGAACGTCGCTGGAGGTGAGCCTTTCCAACCGTCTAGACGTCCCACAAAAAGTGAAGCAATCTGTTAAATTTCACAATTAAAGAAACTTTATTACAAACATAAAACATCTGCCTGTCAATAAATGAGACAGATTACAGGTGTTCATATAAACCAATGGCAGCACAGACCTTCGGGTTAACTCTGGTGAAATCTTAACAAACCAACTGCAATTTTAGTTGCGTACATAAAACATTATACTTGTATTTATTGTCTATATTGTTTTGTTGAAGCAGCTTAAAAAAAGTGCTGCCTAGCCACCTAATAATTGTCTGAGGCTAGAAGGACAAATAACCCTCCTAGAGAAATAAGAAAAAGCTTCACACCTCCACCTATTGACCTTTTTTCTTATACTTTTGTTGTTTCTGGAACCATTTTACCCCTAAACTGTTTTTGACTGGGAAAATTATGCATATCTCAGTGAAAGCTTAGTCCTGGTAGATTTGACCCAAAAATGCAGGGATAAGTTCATCTATTCTTTCTTTATTTCATTTTCTTATATCCTAGTTTTTTTTTTTTTTAAACAAAATGATCTAATAAAAATATGAGATAACAGTTTTCTAAAGATGATGCTGGACCTTTAGCTTTGGCGGTCGGGAGGCCACACAGTCACTTCTGGCTGACTGGAAGTCCAGTTTTGTGGCGTCTAGTTGGGTTTTTTTCAGCTCGTTTCGACTCGTTCTGCTTCAGTCGTCCCACGTTTGTGTTGTTTGTGTTCTCAGGGGCCAGATTTTGTTTTCATGTTGCCCGATCCGTCTCTTTTGTCCTGCAGGTGCAGCCGTTCGCCAGCCTGGCGGGAGCCGTGCGCAGCTCCGTGCCTCGTCTGCTCATCAACCGGGACCTGGTGGGGCCCTTCGCGTGGGGCAAGCGGCCCCGTGACGTCGTGCAGCTTGGGGACGTGGTCGGCGGAGTGAAGGCCCTCGTCGATGCTGCGGGCTGGACTCGGGAGCTGGACGCTCTGAAGGTGGCCGGCGATCAGGAGGTTCCCTCATGATTCTTCTGGTTGCCGGACCCTTCGGTCCCTTTGGTTCTGCTGAGCTCAGAGTTTCATCTTCGCTCTGATCTGTAGTTTGAACATCATGGTTAGCTGTAACTTTCTGATCAAAACTGTAGGAACCGAGCAGAAACCTGCAGAAGTTGGTTTGTTTGCTCAGTTTTATTAGGAGTCCAGCTTCTGTGTTCTGGTTTATATTTTCACTTTCTTAAGCTTTTTTATTTAATTGAAAAACCCCTGATATATCAAAGTGTCTGTGGAGCTCTGAACACTTTTAAAGTTCCAAAAAGGAATATATATAAAATGTAAGAGTATTTATGTTGATCTTTTATCATTTTGAGTTTTGTCTAAAATTACTTTTTTGGTTCAGTTTTTCTTTTTGTAGAAAAAACTGAAACTGACTTTTTATTTGTTTAGTAATTATTATAAAATCTCATTCACAGACGTTGGAGAACATAGTTTTTCCTTTTCCTTCTGATTCTTTGCTAATAACAAGGCTAATATTTTACCTCCCCGTCCAGCCCTATAGGCAAACTGTAAAGGATCCAATAAATGTTCAGTCTTGGTAAGAAGAAGTCTCTTCGTGCACTGCAAGCATCTATGTAACCAAAAACAAATTCCTTGTATATGTGAGCATACCTGGCCAATAAAGCCTGATTCTGATTCTGATTAATCAATTTTTCTAATGTTTTCATGACAAGGGAAGTCAGTCGGTCTAAAATCATTAAAAACTTTTGTGTTGCTTGTCTTAGCCACAGGAATCACCATGGACTGCTTCCAGCACCTTGGCACGCTCTGTTGGTTAAGTGAGATCTGAGAGATGTAATAAAAAATAGGAGCCAACTGTGGCGCACAAGAGGAAAGCAGTCGACCGTTGATATTGTCCGGTCCTGGGCTTTTTCTAACCTTACAGCGTTTAAAAGATTCAGCCACAGAAGTAACGTCGAAGGGGATATTACCACAGCAAGAACGCTTATTTTTCCAGATTTAAAATCTCGTTTCTAAAATCAAAAGAATCAAACCTGAGGTAAAACATATTAAACTCATTTGCCAATTATCAGAATTAAAACCAGGAAGAAGCACCTTTCTATTGCACTTTACCACTGTGTGTTTGTACACTTATTTTACTTCTATATGAAATGACAAAAGTCCCACATTGTAGTTAAAAGAGATATTTTAATATTTTCAGCAGATAAATACTTTTATCAATGAGTTTATCCAAAACAGGAAAATAAGTGGAATTTATCACATAAAGTAATAGAATAAAAAGTAACTTGTGGTTTCATTTGCTTCTTTTTAGTATTTTTTTTACATCATTTAAAATTAGAAATTTTACATCTTGCAAAACAGAGTCTTTTCAGTCAGAGGGCAAATCAGCTTAGTTGTAAGACAGACCGCTACAGAAGATCTTTCCTGCCCACAGCCAACATCTACAAAAACTCCTCAGTTACATGAGTTACTTCCCTCTGGGATAAATAAAATGTTTTTGATTTGATTGATTTTCTAAACATTAAAGCCAAAGAGAAATTATATTTAACTAAAATAATAAGAATAAACAAACTCAGAAGAAACAAAGATTGGACTATCTGAATTCACACACACTGAATAAGGTATTGCTGGCCAGCAGGGGGAGTCAGAGGGCAGCTGAAAATAAAGGACAATTTTATGTTTTCCAACTAAAGAAAGAAAGCAGAGCAGATAAAATGTAAAATAAACATTTAAAATTGTTTGGAAACGTTTAGTTTAAAGCTTCATAGCTTCTGTATTTTCCCTGTTAGCATTTTCAAAGTAAAGAAGACAGAAAATTACAAACATCTGCAAACTTTCCAGATGTTTTAAAGAAGTAAATGCATTGAAGTGATCATAATCACATAAGCTTTTATATGTCGTAATGATTCGTGTTGAAAACTGCATTAAGATGCCAGCAGTTCAAAACCGAGCGTTTAAAAATCTGGCATTTCAGTTTTCCACCTGATGGGAAAGAGAAAAAGATGGTAAAGATTTTTAAGCTCCACACAAAATGCTCCTTACAACAATTCAGCGCTGGGGTGACTTTAAATATAATTACAGTTATGGTTCCCCTGACCTGAGCCGGGTTGTCCAGTCTGGTGAAGAAAAACATGTAGACCAGAGGTTGTGGCTGCATCATGATCTGGGACATTTTTCCTTTAATGAAACAATGAAACTCCAGGTTGACTGAGAATCCTGGTTTCTTGGGATGGTTGTTTGTTAAAGCAGGACAACTCAGACAAAAGATGTTTTTTTAGACCCTCCTAAATGTTCATCCTGATCCAAATCCCAAAGGAAACATTTAGGTATAAATCCTGGTTCCAAATCGTGGCTAAAAATGTAAAACGTGAAACTTTAAACCTTCAAGCAGCACTAGGTCACTTTTCAATCTTTATAAAATATTTTCATAACAGCTCGTTTAATGATGCCTGAGGGGGTCAGTATCACTAAGCAACTTTGAAGAGGGTGGCAGGAACCCTGCCTTCCACACTAAACAACTACAAATGTGCTGACTGCTTTACGGCATATGTCCCTTCCCCCGTTTCTTATCTGTTTCGCCACAATTTGAGACCTGGAGATCATGATTTTACCACGCAACATGCTGGTGCTCATGGGAAATGCAGTCTTCCTTCAGGCAAAAACACTACTGCTTTTGTCCACACTGGCCGCCAAAATCAATGCCACGAAAACCTGCAATTGAAATTAGTTTTTAAATCTCTATTTTCTTTGTTTTCAGCACAAACATTGTACACAGACATGAGAGAGACATAAAGGATAAGGATGTTGAACGCATATATAATTTTGATGAGCTTGTCAAAACTGCCAAATATGTTGTGCTGCAGGTCAGCAAAAGAGTTTGAAAATAAATGACCAGGATGTAATGCTGCGTTCACACCGAAAGCATCTGGAGCGTCAAGAGTGTCTGATTTACATGCAAAGTCCATGCAGAAGCGCGTCTGGGAGCGTCTAAAAGTCTCGCGGCGCGTTATGCTCATCCAAAGCCTTTGGAGCTGACGCCCACAATGCTCCAAACGCTCCATTTGGGAAAATCGGAATTTTGCCACTGGATGTTAGAGCGTCAACCAATCAGCGAACGCCTTCTACGTGACGCAGTGAAATTTTCTCCCAGTGGTAACAGCGGATAGATTTAATATCCCTGTTTTGGAGCTCAGTCCTCACCTCCTTCTACAGATGTGTGGTGGAGAGCGTCTTGTGCTCCAGCATCAAGGTGTGGCATGGAAGCTGCTCTGCTGCAGACAGGAAAGCTCTACAGAGGGTGGTGAAGGCTGCACAGAGGATTGTTGGAGTCAGCCTCCCCAGCACCACAGACATTTACACCTCCAGATGCAGGAAGAGGGCCTCCAGCATCTTGAAGGACCCCACACATCCAGCACACTCACTTTTTGTCCCGCTCCCCTCAGGCAGGAGGCTGCGGAGCATCAAGTGTAGAACAACCAGACTGAGAAACAGCTTCATTCCTGAAGCTGTGAGACTCTCAATCACACTAAATTACAAATGAAAAACACTTTCTCATTTAACCGGCACTGTTAATATCACACTTTAAAATGTCACTTTAAAATGTCACTTTAAAATGTCACTTAATATGTAACTTGCACTCCAAATTTTCATTGCTGCTATGTCCGAAGTCCCATATTGTAGATTCTGTGTTCAAATCCTATGCTCGCATATTTCTTATATTTTATTATATTATTTAAAATTGCTATCAGGGTGTAAACTGGACCGGGGGATTACAATTTCGTCCCACCTCATGTACCACATGTGATGTGATGACAAATAAAATTCCTTGATTACTTGATTCCTTGATAACAAAAACCAAACTGTGTCAAACCGAAGTGGATCTCTACAGAGCTAAAAAGATGTTATGTTATGCTTTTGGTCCTTCAAATTAGAGATTTTGATTAAGATTCTTTTAATTGCAGCTTCCAAACGTCTGATCAGTCTGTGTTCTACACATTTTAGAAACATCCCACCTACAGATCATATCAGGAATGCTTGTGTTAAAGACTCAGCAGTGGAAATATCCAATATTCGATATGTTTAAGAAGATAAAAGTAAAATAAAAATAAACCCACAAATCCAGAGGGTTTTGACATGTATTTCTATGAAGGGAATGTTTTGGGGTTCCCAGCAGGAATCAGTTCCTGAGGTTTGCTGCCGCATCGATGAGAGCATTGGAAGTGTGAAACCTGATCAGCCAGACCCTCCACCTGATGGACCGTCCGTCTGCGAGCCCGTATCAGTTTAGGGTTCAAATAAACCAGCACAAATGTGAAGATCTTCTGATTTCCATTTCGTTGCATCGTTGCCATGGAGACGAGTCCATTAACAGAAATCCTGCAGGGAAACAAAAGAGCTTTCAACTTTTACAGCCGTCATTGTGAAACAAATGCAGGGCAGTAATGGAGCTGCTACACGTTTTTGATTTAAATCACGTCTGTGGGAGACAAGCTGAAGCTCAGGAGGTTCACGTTTAATCTTTGGGTTATTTTATTTGTTTAGTTTTACAACAAATTTAATTACTGTTAAATTTCTTTTCTGGGTGGTTAAAAAGAGAAATTTGCTTAAATGTTATTGCATTCAAACAAGAATAGAAACATGAGAAAACATTGGATTACAAAATGTTGTAATCAAAACAAGTTTTTAGACTAATTCACACTCCCTGTTTGAAAGTTATATCTGTATCTATGCAGTTAGTTTCTTTCACACTGTATTTATTCAGTTTTACAGTTTTGTTTGTTTTAGAATTGTTGTAAAAAGTTAAAAACGTTTAAAAGAACTGATGTGAATGTATATAGTTAAAAGCATTTAAATGAAATGAAATGAATGTAAAAAGTT
>JAVLVB010001260.1:1697-19445 GCA_032876305.1 Orestias chungarensis
GTATATTCCTATTTTATTTATTTTACTTACTTTACTTCGATTTTATTTATTTTAATTTTATTTTATTTTTTTAACTTATTTTATCTATTTTAATATTAGCTCTTGGGTGGAATAGTACCGTGAGTACGTAATTTCGTTCCACTTCATGTACCATCATGTATGTAGAATGATAATAAAGAATCCTTGAATCCTTGAATCCAGACACGATGGACAGGATTATAAAATTGCTTTAGTCTGACGTTGCTTGTTAAGAGTCGGCAGCGTCTCAAATCTGCAGCAAAGCTAAACAAAGTGGAAAGTTTGTGAAGGGGAAAAAATATCTATGAAAACCGAGGAAGACGTCAACTTGACAGGACAGAGAATTAAAATTATGGACCCACTTTTAAAAGAGAATTTGCTTGGCTAAAGAAATCAGCTCGTAACAAAAATAATGTAAAATTACTGTCGATTCTCAAAAAAATACAAATAATAAATGTAAAAAAAAATCTACATGTATTCTTACTGAGCTCCACGTCCTTGAGTTTGGAAGGTCTTGTTGCCATCCCAGCAATCTTTAGCTTCCTCCCTTTTTTTTAACAGAATCGAATCAGTACGAATCAGCAAACTCACTCTGAAAGCTTTTATTATTACTAAAAGCTCAATTTCCAGTAAAGACCTAGATGACACAACCCCTGCTTCTCTACCTCATTTGCTTTCACAGAGATGTTGCTGGAGGGGATATAATACTTGTTCGTTTTCAGTTTAATAGTTCAGGTCTTTATTCAAATACTCTGCCATGGTTATGCATCATAACAATTGTCCAAAAGTAAAAAAATATCAAATATCCTTCTGCACTTCCTTTCAAAACCAGAGTCGATAATAGTTCTGGTTTGGCTTATTCTGAAAATAATGTTATTTATTCTAGGGAGCTGTTCATCAAAATAGTGTAGTTGGGTTTGGGATTTATTTTTATGTTTTATTTTATTTATTTTTAACCAAAACTGTTGGAAGCTGTCCTGAGATAACATGGAAGACGTTCGGAAAATAAAAATATAGAGGTCTTAATTTCCTGTGAGCAAGTGGACCGGATATAATGGGATCAAGTCCGGATAAGCGGAGTACAGTTACGGCACAAACGCGGCGTCTTGCAGAGGAATGCAGCCTGCTGGTAGTCAGCTGCTGCAGAGGCATGTGAGCTTATTTGTCAGCATCAGACGGAGATGATTCGAGCGTGATCGAATTTTCCCGGTTCTGCCGTTGGCAGCATCTCTTCATCTCTGTAGTAGCGCTTAATGCTGCCTGTGGTCGGGGAACCTAGAAGAAAAGGTCCTGTTTCCAACAACAGACAATAGGTTGCAGCTAAAGTCTCAACAGAAGCATGTAAACCAAGTTATCTGGCTGTTCACTGGTAAAACTAAAGGCTTCCTAAACAGTATAGCTGTTTATTTCAGAGTTATTTGACTATTAAAGAAAATATATACAGATTTTTTGTGCTAAAATAAAAAAAAAGCATGAAATCATCATAACCTCAAAGACTGAAGAGCTCAATTGCGCTCAGTTTCCTTACACAACTGTACAGATGTTAACCTCCTCAATATCTTTACGTAACTTTGTACATAATATTCTATAACACAAATCAACCGTTCTTAGACCTTATAGCAGTTTTAATTACCTTGTTTCGTTTTTTTAACTTGATATTCTTTATTGATTCTTTAGTCTACTTTTCTTTCAGCGTAGATACTCTGTGTTCTTGTTAAACGTCTGATTCTCTCACCGAAGCCAATTACTTTTATTTGATACGTTCTGGTGAAATAAAGAGATCCTGATTCTAAATATATGAGAGTTTTGCACAAGAATGTCTCAAATATTTGTAAAAAGCGTTATAATTTGTTTCAGCCCTGATCGACTTGTGCTGCAAGTGTAGTAATTTATACACAGACATGTTCTCTAATTATATTGGTATATTCTGTCGCTGTGTTTTGGAGTAAAGTGTCCCCCTCTGTGTGTTCAGCCGGGTAAGGACAGCATCTGGCTTCCAATCCTATGTGGCCTCAGAGTAATCTTCATCCCGCTCTTCATGCTGTGCAACATCCAACCTCGATCCTACCTCCCTGTGTGGTTCGAGCACGACGCCTGGTACATCGTCTTCATGATCCTGTTCTCCTTCTCCAACGGATACCTGGCCAGCCTCTGCATGTGCTTCGGACCCAAGTGAGCAATGCAGATACACACTCTGATCATTTCTGGCCTACAGAGGCGACAGAGGTCAATCGGTCCCTTTAGATGGAAAGCAGTGCAAGCGGATTGAATTAATGTTCAGTTAAATTGTTGTAATAGGTTCAGTTTGTCTGGACTGAATCACAGCTACATTTAAATAAACACACAAACTTTGATGAGAGTAAAATATTTTCGTAAAGTAATATTTTACACATTTTTAACACCTTGAACGTTTTCACGTTTTGTCTAATTAAAAGCAGAGACTTGAATGGTGTTTTATTAGCACGTTATATAGAACAAGAATACACACTGGTGCATAGGGTTGTGAAGGGAAGGTAAATCAGTAGCATAGTAAAAACAATATGGATGTCCAGATCTGATACTGATACCTGATATCGGCCAACAAAGGAATGTCAGATTATATCGGCCTAACAATATCAGCACGCCAACAAAAGCAGTCTGTTACGCTTGTTTCGCGCCTCCATCACAAACCCTGTCATTCTTTTAGGGTGTCCAGATACAACCAGAGCTGCTGAAACAGAGCGCTTGTGTTAATTTATCAGAGATTTTAGATGCAGATCCGAAATGTTTTATTACTTTTCTGACATTGGACCGATATCTAGTATCGATATCTGCTATAATTTAAGTAAGTTATAAAACCTTTTTTCTTTCAAGAAACTTTAATATTGGTGTGAAATAATGGGTCAGTTTTTCCTCATATCTGTGGTTGTTTATGATTGTTCTGTGTAATATCACATAATCAAACCCCTTCTAAAATTTCACACTTTGAAAGTAATAAAAGTCTGTATAACTCCCGGTGATATTGTATCGGGTCCGTATCGGTATCGGGCAAAACTGAAGACTGGAACATCGTTATCGTATTGGAGGTGATTGTTGTTTCGGGACATCTCTAAATAACAAAAAAAAAAGACTTGTAAAAAAAAAAAGTTTTGGCACAGTTTAAGATTGACTGTAAAGCGAAACTTCTTTTTTTACTATCCCTTCTGTATTTAACTTTTCAAACTCAAACTTGCTATTTACCTGCTTGTTCCTCACAGCTTGATTCTCTCTCATGTGTCTGCAGGAAAGTACCGCAGCATCAGGCGGAGACCGCGGGCGCCATCATGGCCTTCTTCCTGTCCCTCGGCTTGGCGCTGGGCGCTGCGCTCTCTTTTGCTTTCCGGGCCATGGTCTGAACCCTGAGTTTGAAGTAATTACGACGGCCTGGAGAAAAGCAGAGGACTAGAGACTCTCGGTCTTCCACATTTATGTTTTTTTTCATTTTTTCTTGTAGCAGGGACTCGTCCTGCCGACATGAGCTATAATGTGTTAATTTAAAAGTGTTTATTTTTTACTCCTGATTTAGGAAATCCTTTTAATCTGAACCAAAAGCGAAACAGATGAGTATTTACGCAGCAGTTCTCATGTGAACAATGAAAACTGAGCAATAACTCTTGTATTATCCTTTTAATGTCATTTGTGTTTGATTTATTTTTTTACGTGACAGAAACTTCATTTAAAGCATTCAGATGTCTGATCACGGCTGTATAAACAACGCTGTGAGGTGCTCCTCAACCTTCTAGTATTTATAACCAGTAGGTTTGATTTGTGAGTTCTTGATCATTAGAATGATGTTAGTTCGATAAAACTGGACCATGTGAGGAAACCAAATAACACAGAGAGCCTGGGAAAATGATTCAGCTCCATCTTTGCAGCCAATAGTTAAGGCTCCCTTCTAACTAGTTAGAGGAACAGAAAATACGTGTATACATTTATTTCATCCTGAAGATGATGATGGTGGTTCAAGTGTAAGTTTTAAATCCCATTACCGCCAGTCTGGATCTGATACTCTGACTTGAATGGGAGGTAATATCTGTTTTAACTTAAAGCCATTATGATTTGTTTTATACATTTACACAAAGTATGTGTTCTTGAAAACAAACAAAAAAGACTGAATCCAACATAACATGCAAGTATTTGTGACGCCAAATGTTAAACTATTTGGAAAGTGACAGGAAGTCTGCACTTTTCTTTTTATGCTTCATTTAAAATTAGGTTTTTATACAAGCAGTAGTTTAAATCTTCCAAGCTTTTGCTTCAAAACTACACTATAAACATGTGTGTCATGAGTTTAAGCATTTTATGGTATTTTTTGCTTTAGTTGTCAAGTATAGACCACCAGTTGTTCCCATTGTAACCAGCAGACTGCTTTTAGTCTAAGTGTTTCATTAGGTTATACGCTTCTTTACAGTATTGATTAATGGGAGAACAATAAATGTCCTTTTTCTAAAAAGTGACTCCTGTTGGTCATTTGTGGAACTGCACAAGTGAAAGGTTTAACAGATCAAGACAGACCTCGGTTTATCTTCAGGTGTGTCTTAGTCAGATTAAAGATAATTGGAAAAATGTTTATTTTAGTAATTCAGTTCAAAAGGTGTCTTAAAAGAGCTTTAGTGGTCAAAAGTCCTATTAAGTTAAAGAATGCATTTCCCTTGAAATAGAGTCTAGGGGATCCACATGGTACTATTGTGAATGGGACATTAAATTTAACACATTTAATCTTGCTTTTATTGACCATGATTGAAAGGTAGTGTTACGCCTGAGGAAGATGAACTACATGCCCTTCAGTGCGCAGTAGAGCTGATCTGCAGAACTGGAGCTGAGGAGAGAGGAGTTTGACATCCATTTAATTGGATTACATATGTTACCGTTTGGGTTTTCATTAACTTTAAGAACCTAAAATTAAATGAATTCTTATATTATTTAATAAACCCATTATACTGAATATGGTTGCAGGTTTCATTTAATCTCCGGCTGCTTTATAGGTCATCCTTTCTACAGTATCTCCCTCATGTGGGTAAATTATGGCCTGCAGCGATACTGAAGTTAGTCCTATTTTAGGGAAGATTTGTTTTTATTTTTTAAATTAACTGTATACAAATCTCTTTGCTGAACAACTTACAGATAAACAGTTAAAAACGTAAGGAGAAACAGCCAAGACAAGTGTGTACAGGATTTATTCTTAAAATGAACATTTTAATGAAAAATAAATTACCAGAGATATCTTTAAAAGACAGCCTAATTTCTCCAGCACAGGAAACAGTCCCGTCTGGATCAAAGTATCCACAACATGCAGCCGCTCCGTCCGTTCTGCTGAACAGGAGCAGCTTAATGTAAACCTACAGCAGCGACGTACCCCGGACCAGACTGGAGCCGTTACTGAAAAGAGACCAGCCGTGGTGGACTGATTCGCTATAAAATGTGTACATCGTTTATTTAAATCAATATACATGCCTGATCTGTATTACGAGCTCAGAAAAGGAGAAACTGTACAGTATGAGACTGGTGATTGTGGTGAAAAACAGAGGATGGAATCAGTGTAAAAGAAACATGCAGCTGTGGGGTGTGAAAAGCTTAAAAACAAACATGGCAGAGCTCCTCAGAGAGGTTTGTGCATTAAAATACATTTTCTTCTTCTGGGTCTAGACCTTACAAGAGAGACTTTCAGCAGCCAGCTCGGGTTCAGCACATCTTAAAGGATCTATTCAACAATTTTTTGACTGACATCTGTTTGAAGTAAATGGCCAACCTTGCTGGAACTGATGAAACGTAGCTTCAGAAGCCAGGCTGTGAGGCCGGGTCAACAGAGAACAACAAATCAAACCAAGAAGAGCGAAAGTCTGAGCTGGAGCTCCCAGTACAAAAACAAACTTACAGCTTCTGAGACTGCAACCAGTCGGTGCTGATGCAGCATTAAAGGAAGGCATGGATGAGAAAACGGTTTTAAAATTAACCTAGTCTACATCTGGGCTCTAAAAGCTCTTTACAGCATGCACAGAGCTGAATACTGGCACATTTGCTATGTGACACCAAAGGCTGTTCCAAAGCACGCTTTACTATCTAAAATTAAAAACGACAGACCCCCTTACAAAAAGAAAAACTTGGCGCAACCTGCAGCTCTTCAGTTATCTAGAAGAAGTATTAAAGGGAGATACGGGAAGGTGCAGACATCTGATGCGAAGGCCACCACACCCAAGAGATGGTTCAGAAAAACATCACCTCTTAGTGTTTGGAGAGAAATACGGTTCTGCACGTTAGCGCTGTGGAGAAACCCAACACTTTCTCTCCGACCTGCGTCTACATGTTGAAAGAACCCCTAAGAGGAATTGACCCGACCCTGATTTTCTGGGGGGATACGTCAGTAGTGCTGAGACGCATCAGAAAAGAAAAGAAAACAAGCACTTTGTAGCGATGAAGGGTGTGACCAACATCAGCAGCCGGCCACAGCGCTGTCTGCTTTCTTCATTTTCAACCGAATGCAGTTTGATTTCCAGCAAAAAATAAAACAAAAAAAATGCACAGAAAAACCACCCAAGTATGGCAGATTATACCGCAGGCTTCTCTGCTCGGTCTATTCTTGATTGTGCAGCATGTTGTGTGAGGCACTGGGAGGGGCCGATGAAAAGCAGGTCAGACTGAAAGTCTGCAGCTCCACCAACAGACGCTGCGTGTGGAGAGACGCTCACCCGCACAAACAAAACATACAAAAGAGGGTCAGCTTTGGTGTCGAACTAGTCCCACAGTTCTAGCAGTGGACAGACGATGGGGTGGACGATGAGGGAGACGAGGATGAAGAGCAGTCAGTCAGTCTTTAACCTGGTGGGCTGTGAGCGCGGTTCTGTCAGGCTTGCTCTGAGCGAGTTGAAGACCGTCTGTCTGACATTGTCCTCCATATAATTTTCAACTAGCGGCTTCAAAGCCTAAAGGAGAAAAATAAAAAAGAGGGAAGAATTAACATTCACTAAAGTTTTGAAGATAAACTGAAACAAACATTCATAAACCAGGAAGCGGTCTGAAACATGCTCCAAATACGGTCAAATAGAAGCACGTCACATTTTCTACATGAATCTAAATAAGATTATAAACAGTTTGCCTTTTTTAAGATCCGAAGGCGGCTGCAGCTTAGCAGGTGTCCTTGCTGAGCAATTAAAACAAGAATCCAAACAAAAAAAGGGTTGAAAAATGATTAAAGGAGACGCCAGCAAACAGAAGAAAATATTCTACATGAGAAGCAAAATTAAAAACGTCTGTAAATCCAACAGCTGGCCAGCAGCTAGTTGGTCTTCTTGTAGTTGTTGTTGAGAGGAGCCAGAGCTTTGAGTCCAAGCGTCGCTCCTGATGGGAGGGAGGGAAGCAGAGAGAGGGGCCACGCCAGGTGGCTCCTGACGGGCTCCAAAAGTTTGGAAATGACCTGCATGGAAAGCATTGAGGAACAGCAGTTACACAACAAGAACGGCCGATGTGAAGACGGGACGGCAGCAGAACGAGAGAGCAACGTGCGACAGGGTGGAAAACGAGGGGATGTCGTTTGGGACTTGAACAAACGAATGAAAATGAGAAAGAGGGAGGAGAGGAAAGCAGGTGGAAGATGGAGAAACGGGAGCCGATACGTCTCACCTTTCTGACCGTCCTCTGAAAAGCAGGAGGAAGCAAGAAGAGACAAACAGGAAGGAGGGAGAAGCAAAAGGAGACATGAGGGACCAAAACACTGGCTTTGCATCAGCAGAGCGGATGAGGAACTGAGGGAGCGGAAAAATAAATCTACTGCGTAAAATAATGAGCTCTGGACCTCAAGTTTAACCATCTCGCTCTGCAAAAACAGACATTCAATAAACTACAAAGAACTTTTTTTAAATACCAACCAAGTATCTGTGAAACATACTTTTCATCAATTTCACATTTCCAAAATACCATTTTTTTCTTCATGGTTTAATGACATTTTTTTTAAATTTAAATTTTCATTTTCCACTTACAGTTAGTAAGTGGAAAATAATACATATGACTTTCAATATTAATTTATATAATGCATATCATTGTATAGATTTGTTCCAGAACTAAAGAGATTGTTTAATCATGTTCAGATTTACTGAATATGACTGTAAATATTAAGTGATGTCCTGTAGATTATGTTCTAACTGATCGCAATTAGGCCACATTTAGCCAAGAAAACGATCTGTGGTGGTCTTGGGTAATTTCCTTAAAAACAAAGATCTTAAAATGAGGCAAGCTATAGAAATATCAAACGTATTGGTGAAGATTTGCCACTTGTCAATTTTTAAGCATTGCAGCATCTCTTGACTCCTGGCTAATATGTACGGTCTCGTATCTCAAACAAAAGGACGCTTCAATCCCCTGAAAAAAATAATTCAATGTTCAACATCAAGGTGGACCAGATCAAGTCTGAACTTGTTGTTCTGATAACTCACCTGTTCCCAGAGCGCTTCAGCCAGGTGGTCTATGAACATTCCCGCCTCCCGAAACTCTCCCGAATATTTCACGTATGCCCAGATGCACAGGAGCAGCAGAGCCACGCCCAGCACCAGGTTGGCCAGCGCAGCGATAAACGTCAGGCCGATTAAGCCCGTCACCCCGGACAGCACATAGGTGCAAAACATGACGACAAATAGTGAGGCGGGAGTGCGAGCTGCATAGAAGATGTTTTTGCCCTCGTTGTGCTTGGAGAAGTTGGTGAAGGCCTCCGCTAGGTCCAACTCCAGCTGGCTCTTGTAGCGCCGACAGAACTCCTCACCGCCCATTTTCTTTATGGAGGTGAAGTATTTCAGGGAGTCTTCGCTGAACGTTGCATGCAAGCGTTCCAGATCAGCTGGCGCCATGTAGGGCTTGTCCCCCCCACAAACCTGTCAGGAAAATTAAAAAACCAAACAGTAAAGAGCTAAAAGGCAGCAGCAAACGAATCCAGAGAGCTGAGAATCATTGTTGTGTGAGGAGAATAAAGGCACACAGTTTTCAGCTTGGAGAGTAAATCCACTGCTTCTGTCATGATTTCATTCTTCCAAATGTTTATACTTTAAACGGCCAGTTATAAGACTATCAACAAAACAAACGCTGGACCTGCTGCAGTGATGCTGGGAAAACATGCACTGGTGTGGATGTCACCCAGGACTTCATGAGGGCTAAAGAAATTTTCAAGTTACTTGAAGACGTTTTGGCTCTCATCTGTTAGCCACTGATCTAATCTAGGTTATGAGTATCAGGCTCATAAGTTATAACACAAATAATCAACATCCTGATGTCTTGTGTCTTTGTTCCTTATGAAGCCACATCTAAAAGAAGCTTTATGACCAAAGAAGTCACAACATGTGAAGAGCTGGTTTAATGGATGATTTTTGGTTTTGGGGATTTGAATAAATTTGCTCCTACCTCCTCCATATTCTTGCTGTACAAGTCTTTGGCTCCAGCGACGGCAGTCAGATTATTAGCCTCCGCTGTAGCCTGAAGACCAAAAATAAAGATGTGTACAATTAAAAAAAAGTATATAAAATCTATATATGGACCAAAAGAAATGAAAAAGGTTTTACAAAAATGACTTAAATCGAACACAATGATAAACTTGACTTTTTCAGACCAGTGTTTTACACAGAGAATCCTTGAATATGAAACTCAACTAATTATTTAAAACACCTGAAGGTTTACTGTGATAGATTTCCATGCACCGATTAATACCAATGTTAAACAAGTATAGGCTCAAAAGTAAGTTATCATCCTTACTTGAAAGATGAACAGTAAAAGCAAATCCTTTTAGAAATACTAAACCGACACCCTTAAGTCATCAATTTATAGGCGATATTTTGATTATAATGCAACGTACCTGCAGCATGGACTTTGGATGAGGAAGTTTGTCGCCCTGGTAAATCTTAATGTAGGCCTGCAGAAATGAAAAACCACGCAACTCAAAAACTTTCTACCCGGGAATATTAACACTGTACTACAAAAGTACACCAGATTGCTGCTTTTAAAACTAAGACTATGTGTTGAGACAAATTAAGCAGGAAGTCCCGAACCAGGTTAGCAATCTAAACAATCTTTGGTGAAAGAAGAAATGCAAGACCAGTAGAACACAACTTTTTTAATGTAATTTATATTCTTATGAGTGCAATTTGAATAATTTCAGCCAGTTTATGAATAATTGAAACTTAAACTATTTAGAAATTTCTGCCTCACCTTGAAGTACTCCACCAGATCTCTGCAGGTTATTTTGCTTCCACCAATCTCCTTTTCCACTAACTGATCCGGGGCCAACAGCAGAGGCACCAGCTCGGACAGCTTCGTTTTGAAATCACATTCGATGTCTGAAATGCAAGAAAACAAACACATTATTCCGACATGACATTTAATCCGAGCAATAAATGGATCTTACTCTCAACTCAAAGCACAAGTTAATGTTTTTTTAGTCCTCACCTTTAAGCCTTCCATCGAACTGTGGGTTGGTGGACACCTTGAGGCCTGGATGTGGCAGCAGAAAGCAGCTGATCTTGCTGAAGCAGCAGTCAATGTGCTTCCTTACATTCTGAAGTTCTTCATGTTGGTGGTTATTAACCTGCCACAGATTACTCGCATTAAGGTCTACACTGATTTATTAACATGTAAAAGCAAGAGAGTAGATGAATGATCCAACTGCTAAAGTCAAACATCTCATAAATACTTCGAAAGGCACCGCACAGAGCTTTAACATTTATAATGTGTTATTAGTAAAATAAAGTCACGTTTCTATAGTTATCAGACTACAAACGGCACGTGTGATTGCCGGCGGCCTCGTGCCTATGACAGAATCACAACAGTGCCGATATTCATCGATATAGCACTCCCTCTCGTGTGATATTGCTTTAATTAAACAGTTTTTATCCTTTTTTATCCCTGAGACTCAGTGAATATCAGGCAATGCCTTTAAGGTACCACTAGGTGGCTCTACAACGCATTACTCTTTGCAACACCAAGGGTTGTACATAAAATGGAAGATCAAAACAAGACAGACATATCTCCTGTTTTTCCTAACTACTTCCACCATTACTGCTCTAATTCTTGGTTTATTAGCGCTTTATTTCCCAGATGCTAAACGCTTAGAAAGTTTGAACTTCAAGTAAGCAAAGTACAAATAATAGTGCCTACACATTAATGTTGTATAATATAAATATTTTGACAATTTCTGTAACCATGTGTAAAGTTTATCATGTTTATCTGCATAACCCTGTAATTAAAAATGATAAAAGTGAACAGTGGTTGAGGTCATTAGAAAGCTTTAACTAACTTTAACTGCACTATTAGTAGGCATACAGCTTTAAGGTTTAAGACAGTCTGTCTTAAGGTTTAAGACCTGTGACTAACTCCTGCCCTGGGAAATGCGATCACAAGAAAAAGAGTCCTAAATACCAGGAAGAACTGAGTTCAGGTTGAATTCATATTCAGTGATGATCTAGGACACTTTCATCCTCACTGCTCTACTAGACTCAAGACAAATCTGACCTGACATTTAACTACCGTCCACACAAGCTAACCCAGTTACTAACTGGTGTGTAGTCAATGAAACACTTAGTATCCGTTTTAAAAAACCTTTTAAAAGTAGTGGATTAGGAAAGTGTTGGGATGTGTTTTTTCACCGGTCTATGTAATATTTGTTTAGGTTGTTTTTTAAATTGTTTGTATTCAGTTTAGTCATGTAACTAGGATGATGTCTATACCAAGACAAGCAAAAAAAACAAAAAAACAGAGGGTTTGATCGATCACAATCAGCTACACCAAAGCTAAAGTACTGATACTGATGAAATCATGGTAACAAATTATTCAGTCAATACAGGTTAAACAAACTGTTAAAAATAAATTGAGGTGCATTTATAAATTCATAAAATAGAATCTATCCCCATTATATTACAATGAAGGTCTAGATTTTATCTTGTATGACGAGATCCTCTATAAACAAGAAAAAAAACTTTTTAAACTCTGTCAACTTTAGATTTACAGTCTCAATGGTGACCATAATTTAATATATACACAACATAAATTCCTTTTTAGATTATTTGGGGAGAAAAGTCTGAAAGAAAATGCCTGAAAAAAGGTGAATCACTAATTTTTCAAACTTGAATAAAACGTGTAAGCATTTCCTACCAGATTTAGAAAGATCCTCACCTCCAATCTTTTTTGTAGTAAAGCACTTCCTCCTTCTAGTCCATATTCGTGTTCATAAGGGAAACTCCAATCCCGTATCAGAAACATTAAGGACTAAAACAAAATTCAAAGACACAATTAAGAAAAAAACCTTTGGAGTTTTAAAATGACAAGTCAGATTACAATTTAACTTCGACAGTGGTATTAATTCAATTATGGAAAAAAAAAAAAAAAAAACAGATTTCTTTGGATGAATAGAACTTTTAACTCATGAAATGTGACCCTTGGAGTCCATGTCTTTCATCGGTCTGCATCTGTGGTCTCTCTTGAACCACTAACTCCTGTCAAGAGTCTAAAACTTGTCAGTTAATTTCTTTTTGCAGCTTTTTTTGATTGGCAACAAGACTAAATTATTTTCTAATTCTGAGTTTCTCCTGTACTTTAGGTGAGAGTATTGTTGATATTTGTTGATATTTGAGTTGATATTTTTTTATAAGCGCCACAACTGATTTTTTGAAATTAAATTAAACCAATTAGATGTTTTTGATATTTTCTTTAAAATTTGTATATTATTGTACAAACTTCATGCCAGTGCAAAGCAGCAAGATGCTCCACCATTAAAATGGCCTTCAACTAAAAGAAAGTGCTTAAGATTCATTTTGTTTTCATGTAGGGTGAAACAAAAATGTGCATGCATTATATAAACTTTATTTTTATGTGATAAATATAATAAATGCTATATTTCATGACAAGCCTTGTTTAGAGTATAGATTGCTTTAAATGTTTAAATATTCTACATTCAGATATTAAACAGTCATCACCTGGAAAGGTTTTGCTTCAGTTTCTTCTATTGCCAGTCGTCCATATTCAGTGAACAGCTTAAGAAAAGCAGAGAATAAGAATATAAGAATAAAAAAGGTTTAACAGACGCTTCATTTAGTAATGAATTAAAGAAGTGACAGAAACCTGCAGATGCTGCAGATCGTCCTCCTGGATGTTATTGGAGAGGTTGTACACCTGAAGAAAAAAAAAAGGAAAATATGAACATTTTCAAATTCATGCTTTCAGCAGAAACAAGGGACAAACAAAACAAAAAAAAGTTTTAAAGTTACTTGGACAGAGCTGGTCATGGTGCTCAGCGCGAACACAGTAGCAGAATCTTTTACGGTGGACTGGCTATCAAATGCTCCCTGAGTGTCAACGAGGAGGACAGCGACCTACAAAACAGACAGGCTGGTAAAATTCTTGCTAAATAAGGAAGTTCGACGTTCCAACTAAGTGCCTCCAGAAAAAAAAACCTACCTTGCTGCCTTTCGACTTTTCAACCACAAACACCTCGCTCCACACTTGAATTCCCGTGGTCTCTCTCTCACATCCTCCTCTCCACTTGAACCCTGTGAGAGGCTCATCATCTCCTCCTATCCATGAGCTGCCCTGCTGCAATGTAGAGGGTAGAAAAACAGCATGGAAGGGACAAAAAAACCCACTTTTAAAGACATGGTACAAGTAGAAAATCACTAAGTAGAATAAAACAATATCTCCTTACTTCTGCAGACCACGATGCAACCCACATTTACACTGTGGGGTTTAAAATACAGTTAAAAGTAAACTGTATCCACTAAAAGTTGCAGCGGTCATGATGCTGACAAGTCATAACGATGTCAGCCTATAAGGAATAATTCTAATCGTCTTAATTTATAAATAATAAAACATTTGATGGCTTTGAAAATAAGATTTTGGTGAGAGTGTTTAATCTAAACTTTCTTGAAATAAATGAGAATTAGAAAAAAAAATTATACCTAGACTTAAAGATATTTTCACAACAGGGACCTGGAATAATTCTGACCAGATATTTGAGGGCAATCTTTATCAGGCTAATTTAAAATGACAGGTTTATTGCTGGTCACCTGGAGTTTATGACAATGTCAGACATTGTTGATCTTTATTTAAACCACTTGGTGCCTGTCAGAGCTAAAAGCATTTCTTGAAAACTTACATCTTATCATTAAGGGCAATAAGCTCAACCTTTGTCATATCCAACAGTAAGACTGCTCCAAAATACATATCTTACTTTTGTGGGCTGGTTTAAATTGAAGGTGTTAAAAATGTGTTAGAAATGAATAATACCAACAGTAAGATGTATTACTAAAAGCCAGTGAGTATATGTAAGCATTTCCCCACCATGGCATAAAACCTTTGCTGTACCTGATTGTACATATAGCGCAGCATAAAGTCCAGCAGGAAGGATTTGCCTTTTCGAAATGCTCCAGCCACAGATACGATCACCACATTCAGGTCCTTCAGATGATCCTGCAGCAGGATCTTCTCAAGCGCAGCAGCATCAAGCTCAAAGACGTAATCACTATTACTGGCTCGGACGATCTGGACAGGTCCTGGTTTCTCCTCCTCAACCACAGCCTAAAGTCAAGTTTAGTAAGAGGTTTTACTGGCACTTACAGTTCAGTGAGAAGATGAAAATTAAGATGAAAATGTCCCCACCCACCAAATCAAAAGATTGCACATATATGCATTTCTAAATTCCCTTATTTAATTATCATCTCTTCTTCAAATGATCTGTCTATAACGAGCAAAAAAACCTATGGAACTTTTGAAAACATACATGCTTTAAAATTAGAATCAGATGTTACATTATTTTACCTTTTCTTCCTCAATCCCTTCATCTGGCGAAGGACTGATGCTGTCATTTTGGTAGGACCCCAAAGAAATAGTCTTAATTTCCAAGCTACGCTTTAGGTCATCTGACTTGGCTAAAGGAGGAAACTGATTACAGCCATCGTCCATGTCTTTAAACCCTGTAGAGGTTGAGTAAAAACAGAAAGAGTAAAAGATTAAAAACCAGCTTGAAAGATTAATCTCTTTGTGACAGGTTGAAGTTTTAATTTATCTCCTGACTAAGACAATTAGTTAGCAGAAGATGTAATGTTGGGTGTTGAGGGACCATAATGTCCAATATCAAACTAAGATGTGGTTCTTTCTTCTCGCTTTCTGTGCCGTTTTTCACCCTGGACTTCCCATCTAGGTCAAACTGAAAATAGCCGTGTGGTGAAATACACTAAGGGCCTGGGAAAAAAAGGACGAGTTAAGTATGTCACAAGGACAGTATTTTTACATTCGCCTCGTCTGTCACAGTGATTTTTCATGGATAACCGTCACGTTTAACACAAACCAGGTTTCTGCTAAAACTGTTTCAGATTTCATGTTTGTGTCGCAATCAAAACTGCAAAGGAAAATGTTCATTAAAATTGTAACTTCAGTAATGTTTAAATTAAAGATCACATCTGATCTTAACTTATGCAACATAAAAACTTCAGGCTGTGATTCTGCGGCCAATTCATTTTGTTACCAAAGTTTCTTGAGAAAATCTAAACAGGTCAAGAATGTATTTTTTTTTCCGCCTCGTTTTGAAATCAGAAGCGGTCTCTTTTACAGATTTAAAGTTTAGATATATTTCCTGAACTTCCAAAGATTAATTGAACAGGCTCAACCACAAACTCTAAACATTACTCATTCAAATATCTCAGCCAATAAGGATTAAGTCGTCCCACATTACCTGAGCCGTGAAGAGAATCAAGTGTTAGAGGTGTTTGGAACTGAATTTATACAATAAAACATGAAATAAGACTTTTCTGTAACATTGGTAATAACATTTATATTTTACAGCAGGGAAAAGTGTTGATGATTAACTGTATGTTGAAGGATTTGAGTTACAAAAAATAAATAAGTTTTTGTGTGACATTACGGGATGTTAATGAAACAAACAAGACGTTCGGTTCGGCCCATGTGTGTGCGTCGCGTTCGGTTTAAACTCGCGCGCAATTTCTTGGTCACAGATAATCAGTTGTAGACGAGGAGAGAAGATGGCAAGCAGGGAACACTCGAAGCTGGAGGAAGCAACAGCAGAGTTTTGTAGGTCTGGCATTTCGCACTTAAGGCAACCTACGAAGGTTATACGTACGTTTTTGATGAAACTGCAACGGCGTGCAAGTAATGTGCAACAATTGTTGCTTACACTAAGAGTAACATAACCAACATGTCAACCAACATCATCCCAGCGTGACTGCTGACGGCGCAGGAGGAAGAGGAGCCGGGAGCGGCTGAATAATATAATGGCAAAACCACACTGGGATGTTTAATCGTCAATTTAAATTGGATTTTTTTATTACTTTAAATAACACTTTTATAAAAAAGGCACTTTAGTTTTTACTTATTTAAATGGAAAATAAATAGCTTATAATAGACCACCACTAGTTCATAGGAAGATGAAACATGTCCCTGGTTAGTTGATTTCTGACAGAGCCTATGAATTACTTCAGCAATGGTCACCAGAGGCTGAGGAGACCCTCCAGGGATGCTTTGAGGTAACAGACTGGGATGTTCTCTGTGACGCACAGGGAGGGGACATCAATGACCTCACTGACTGCATGACGGACTACGTTAACTTCTGCACCAACAACATCATCCCCACAAAGACTGTGCGCTGTTACCCCAACAACAAACCGTGGGTGACCAGGGACATCAAGGCAGTACTGAACAGGAAGAAGGCTGCATTCAGGAGCAAGGAAAAAGAAGAGCTGAGGAGAGTACAGAGGGAACTGAGGGTGAGGATTGAGGAGGGAAAGGACAGCTACAGGAGGAAGCTGGAGAGCAAGCTCCAGCAGAACAACATGAGGGACGTGTGGAGTGAGATGAGCTCCATTACTGGTTACAGCAAAAAGGGCGACCAGCCGATGGAAGGAGACCTAGAGGAGGCTAACCAGCTTAACCCGTTTTTCAACAGGTTTGATGAGACAGTCTCTGCCCGCCCTCCCCCCAGCTCCTCCAACGACGCTGTTAGCACCTCATTGACCACGCCCGTCCACCCTGTATCCCCCGCACACCACCAACTCTCCTCAACTGCTTCAACATCAACGCAGCCAGCCTGCCCATCTTCATCTGAGGGACTCTCCCCACCATCCCCCATTACCATCACCGCAGAAGAGGTAAGAAGAGAATTCAGTCGCCTGCGTCAAGGAAAGGGAGCTGGTCCTGACGACCTCAGCCCCCAGGTGCTGAGAGGATGTGCCACCCAGCTGTGTAGGATCTTCCGTCACATCTTCACCTTGAGCCTGAGGGTCGTTCCCGACCGGTGGAAAACTTCATGTCTGGTTCCTGTGCCAAAGAAGAAGACACCTACCACACACAGTGACTACAGGCCGGTTGCCCTGACATCGCATGTCATGAAGTCACTAGAGCGGCTCGTTCTGAAGCACCTGCGTAACATCGTCGGACCTTCACTGTACCCCCTGCAGTTCGTGTACCAGCCCCGGATGGGAGTGGAAGACGCCATGATCTACCTGCTGCACCGAGTCTACTCGCACCTGGAGGAGGCAAGCAGGTGAGAGTCATGTTCTTCGACTTCTCTAGTGCGTTCGACACCATCCGACCAGCTCTCCTCAGCAACAAACTCCTGGACATGCGGGTGGACGCTCCTCTGGTGGCCTGGATCAACAACTACCTAACAGGCCGCCCACAGTATGTAAGACTGCAACACACCACATCAGACATCATAAGGAGCAGTACGGGGGTCCCACA